>PVKB01003576.1:176577-192009 GCA_004027205.1 Ctenodactylus gundi | reverse complement strand
ATCAGGTGTTGAACCACGGGACTGTTCTAAAGAGGAAGTCCCAAGGTGGGGTGATGGGTCTGGAGAGTTTGTTAGCCTATTAGATTGCTTGTATATTAATGTGGGTATGGAAGGGTATTTAAGCTTGGGCTTTGCGGAATAAAGAGGTCGAGAGTCAAGTCGAGTGGAGTCGACACAGCCCTGAGTTTGATTCCCCAGCATCACATCAGATGGGTGGTGCATGCCTGTAATCCTCACAGTGGGGAGGCTGAGGCAGGCTCCAGAGATCAAGGCAGGAGGAGTACCTGAATTTGAGGCCAGCCTGAGCAACAGTGAGTTCAGGACCAGCCTGTATTACTGAGTGAAACCCTATCTTAAAAAAAAAAAAAAAAATTAGCCAGGCATAGTGGCACATGCCTGAAATCCCAGTACATAGGCCGAGGCAGGAAGATTATTGTGAGTTTGAGGCCAGTCTGGGCTGTGTAGCAAGTTCTGGATCATCTTGGACCACAGATGGAGGCCCTGTCTTTAAAAAAAAAAAAAAGAAAAGAAAAAAGAAAAAACAGTTTTGAAATGTAACTTTTTATATACTTTGAATTAAATATTATTTAAATATTTAAAAATTTTTAACTTGTAACAGAAATCAACCAGACTATTATGAAGTGGTTTCTCAGCCCATTGATTTGATGAAAATCCAACAGAAACTAAAAATGGAAGAATATGATGATGTTAATCTGCTTACTGCTGACTTCCAGCTGCTTTTTAGCAATGCAAAGGCCTATTACAAGGTAAGAAAGCATCCAATTTGGAACGTGTCCAAATAGATAATTGTCCAGCTTTCTGAGTCTATCAGGTGAGGAATGCTGTTTGTTTGAGTTCATATTTCTTTATTCCTTTTTTTGTTTGTGAGCTATTTTTGTTTTAGTAACTACAGTTCCTAGACTTTTGAACATCAGGGACCAGTTGCATGGGAGACAGTTATTCCTTTGGTGGGTGTTTGTGAGGGTTTTTTTTTTTTTTTTGACTCGAGCACCTTACATGTATTATGTACTTTATTTCTATTATAACATTTAAATATATAAAGAATTAACTCACTGTAATGCAGAATTACAGGGAGCCCTGTCCTTGTTTTCTTGCAAGTAGACATTCCCATCAGGGAGTGATGGGTGAAAGTGATACCTGAAATTTGTTGCTGTGTCTAGTTCACTTTTTAGTCTCAGTTGTGTTGCTATCATTGTTGAAAATCCTGCTTCACATAGAATGTTGGAAATGAAACCACTCTTCAGTGCTTTTGTGACAGTCTCAAGATATTCCATCTTGATGTTAATTCATAACTTAGGAAGATTTAAAATTGTCTTTAAAGGGGCTGGAAGAATATCGTAGTGGTTAGAGCTCTTGCCTAGCAAATCCAAGGCCCTGAGTTCATCATTACGTAAGATGGACATGGTGGTGCACACCACTAATCCCAGCCTGAGACAGAGCCTGAGAGGGAAATTGCGACATGTTTGAGGCCACCCTGCACTCCATAGTAAGTTTAGGACCAGCATGGATTACAGCGTGAGACCCTATCTCCAAAAAAAAAAAAAAAAGGTTTCAAATGTACATTTAAAGCCACCATTATGTCTTTCAAGCAGTTGATCCTCTTCTAGCATGGACAAAGTCAGTTCACCTGGCTTATTTACTGACCATATCCCTTTTTTCCATTCTAGGTTTTTTTGTAGTTGGGAAATAATGTTCAACTCTTCACCAATAATAAAGCTCTTCTTAACTTTAATGATGTGAGTAATAACTAAGAATGATCCCCTTGGTGCAGACACATCTGGTGAAGTGGCAACCTTCATTAATTGAGTGGTGGCCTTCAATAGCTTCTGTTTTTTGGGTTCACCTTGTTATCTTTTGAAAAACTCCAAAGCCTGTTCTTTTTTTTCTTTTTTCTTTTTCTTTTTCTTTCTTTTTTTTTTTTTTTTTTTTTTTTTTTTTTTTTTTTTTTTTTTTTTTTTTTTTTTTTTTTTTTTTTTTTGTGCAAGGTGCTTGGTCTCTGTCTTTGTAACCTTTTTATTTCTAGGACAGAATATCCAACATCCATGACTGTGGGAGAAAGATTCGTTTTAGCTTATACTTTCAAATGGTCTCAGTCTGTTCACTGGTGGATAGCCAGGAATTGGTAGAATCACATGGCAGAGCTGAAGCTGGGCCCCGGGCCAGAGCCAGAGCTCCAGAGACACATCCTCACAGTGTGGCAGAACAGAGAACAATCTGGGAGGAAGGGTGGACCAGCTCATACCCCTCCCAGTCAAGCCACAAGCATCTGCCCCTTCCAGCCAGGCCCCACCTCTACACAGTACATGGTACACTACTCAGTATCAATAGGAGGCTTTTGGGGGACACTCCAGATCCAAACCATGACAGCCTGCATGTGGTGAAGAGTTTTGAAAGTTTCACTGCATAACAAAATGAGCTTGGAGAATGAATTACCTGTTGCAGTGAAACCATAATTAAGAGAACACTTGGTATTTTCTTTTAAATGCAGCTTTCTTTTTGTTGATAGTCTGTTTTCTGTCTCATCATTGGGTCTTTCTGCCTTTTCAGGAGGCTCTCCATTGAAGTTTGTGTTTTGGTCATTTTGTTAAGGGATAGCTTATAGGCTTCCCAAAGCTGACTGAGATAAGTGGATAATTCAGGAAATAGATGTAAACAGAAGTATAGATTGCTCGGCCTGGTGGCAGAGGTTTGTAATCACAGTACTCAAGGAGACTGAGAATTGGAAGTTAGAGCCCAGCCTGGCCAATTTAGTGACTTAACAAGAGAACCTGTCTTGAAATCAAAAATAGAAAATATAATGAGGGTGTATGTAGCTCAGTACAAAGGCCCTGGGTTCGATCCCCATATCACAAAAAAAGAAAGCAAAGAAAGTAATGGGTAGGTCATACATGGACTAAAATAAGTGTCAGATTCTAATTAAAGCTGCCTCCAGATACAGATGTATACAATTGAAGTACATGAACTCACTTGTCAGTCCAAAACATGTCACTTTGCAAACTGTCTCTTGCCAGTCACTAATAGACTAAAAGCATTTCATTTTTGGGTTTTTTGGTTTTTGTCTTGTTTTGTTTTTTGAGACATGGTTTCACTCTATACCCTAGGCTCATAGTGAGTTGACTCATGGCAGTCCTCCTGCCTCAGCCTTCTGAATGTGCGGATTACAAGCGTGCGCCATCATGCCCAGCTTATGTGGTGCTAGGAAATTGAAGTCAAGTCATTGTGCTTACTAGGCAAGTGCTCTAACTACTGTGCCATTCCTCTAGCCCCCACCCCCTCTCCACTTTGTTTTTCTTTTCTTTGTCTCTTTGAGACAAGGTGTCTGTTTGTAGTCCAGATTTGTCCTAATAACACTATGTATCCCAGGCTGGCCTTGAACTCTGAAACTCATGCCAGTCTTCCTGCCTCAGTCTCCCAGTGTTGGGATTACAGGTATGCACCACCATACACAGTTTATGTGGTGTTGGATAATTGAATTTGCAGACAAGTGCTTTAGGCCCTGAGCTATACCCCAAGACCATCCGATAGGGTTTCGATATGAGTTTGCAAGCAACTGTTTATGGTTTCTGTGTAGCCAGATCTTTCTGCTAATGTTAATGTGTATTGTAACCACTCTGTAGCACTAAGATCACCTCCTCAGCTCAACCTCAGGCATAAGATTTTCCTAAGAAGTGTGCACTTAGTTTGCATACTTAATTTACAGTATGGTTTATACTCGTATGAATATCTTAATTCTGCCATTGATCTGGCATGAGGTGGAGCTCAGACAGGAAAGCAGTGTGGAGTGGTGGTAAATACAGATGAAACTTTCCTCACCTGCTGCTCTCATCCTGCTCGGGAGGCCAATTTCTAACAGGCCAAAAAACTGTTAGCCATGTGTAGCTGGGATTTAGGGACCCCTGTTTTATGAAGTATCTTCTGAGATCTTTGCCCATTTCTCTCTTTGGTGTGTCATTTTCATATTTATGAAAAACTTTTATATTTTAAATTTGATTTCTTAAAATTATGTTTTTATATCTTGTTCTGCTATGTGTCTGTCTTTTCCCTTTTTAAGGTTTTTTTTTTTTTTTGGTGCTAGTGATGGAATCCAAGCCTAGTATGCACTTTGCCATTGAATTGTACCACCAGCATCCAGTTTTTAGAGTTTATTTTAATTAATAGAAGTTTTTTATTTTAATATGATCAGGTTTATTCATCTTTAGCTTTGCAGCTTATTTTTATGTGTCTTGTTTCAGAAATCAGAAATTCTTCATGTCCAAGGATTATAAAGATAGTCTTTTATTGTTTTGTAATTCTTGTCTTATATGAGCTTTTAGTGTAACTGGCATTGATTACAATGACTTATGAGGTAGTGTCTTAGTTACTTTTTCGTTGCTGTGACTCAATACCTGACACCCACAAATTTAGGAAAGGCTTATTTTAGCTCACAGTCTTGAAGGTCACAGTCCATTCAGGGGTGGCTGGCAACAATCGAAGTACATGGCAGAGAGGGAGGTGGAGGCAGCTTCTCAGGACATCACAAACAGGAAGGCAAGCTGAGGCTAAGTTGAGACTAGTCCCAGTCCTCCAGGAAGGCAGGTGCAGCTTATGTATCCTTTCAGGTCTCCGCCCAGGAACCAGTCCGTCCTGCATCCACGTGTGGCCACTATACACCGTTAATCCTAACTTAACTGCAGTCCACCCCTCCAGACCAGACCCCAATCCACCAACATCACATGGTTCCATAGACAGTCCATAACATCAAAATACAGGAGACTTTTGGGGGACACTCCAGATCCTAACCACAACAGGTAGAGATCTATTTTTTTCCATAAATACAACCAGCACCTCTCTTTGTTTGTCCAGTGTCTCCGCTGTCTTCATTGCCATGTGCTTTTTGATCTGTTTCCTTTTATTCAGTTCCGTAGACCAGTTTACTTCTAGTCCATTCTGTTCTGTTTAATTACTATGACTTTATAATTCTTTATTCAATAAGCAAAGCATCTTAACTGTACTTGATCCTTTTTTTCCTTACACATATATACTTAGTGTGTTAAGTAAAGCATGTGCAAAAAATTGGTGACTTTTTATTGGATTTGGATCAACTCTTGATCATATTGGGGATAGGTTTATTTAAATCTTTTTCAATGTCTTGTAATCTTTTAAAATTTTTTCTTTTCCTTTGTTTTGTTTGTTTGTTTGTTTGGGAGATTGAACTCAAGGCTGTTTACACTGAGCTCTATCTGTAGGCTTTTTTTTTTTTTAACTTTGAAGCAGGGTCTCATGAAGTCTCTGAGTTGCCCAGACTGGGCTTGAATTTGTGATATTACTGTCTCAGTCTTCCAGTCTCCATGCACTGTCATGCCTGTCTTTAAATGTATTCTTAAAACTGTATATATGTATATTTTTGAATGAGATACAATTCACATACCCTCTAAAAATATAGAATTAAGTTACTTTTAGGAACTTACAATCGTTCACAAAGTTGTACAACCATTACCACGATCTAACTCCAGAGTATTTTCCTTACCCAAAAAGAAAACTATGCCTATTAGAAGTGCCTTGCCACTCCCTCTTCTCCCAGCCTATCACAGCTGTTTTGTGTGTGGATTTGCCTATTAGAGTTATTCCACATAAATGGAATTGTACAGTTTATAGCATTTTATTATTTTGCTGAACATAATCTCTTCAGGGATGATTCATGTAATGTATATATCAATACTTCATTCCTTTTTCTGGCTAATAACATTGTATTGTATGGACATACCAGGTTTTATCCTTTCCCTATTTGGTGGACATTTTATTTTCAATTTTGGATATCATGAATAATACTGCTAAGAATTTTGTGAATGTCATGAGAAGGCCATTTCTTGGTTATGAAGCTCTGCATGTGTTTATGAGATCCGTGCTGTGATCGCTAATTATGTTGTTAAAACCTTTTATATTTTTACTGGCTTTCTACTTGAACTATTCATAAACTGAGTATTTTTGTTTGTTTTTGGTACTGGATATCAGACTCAGCCTTGACACTGAGCTACATTCCTAGTCTTGTCCCCCTATCCAAAGTACTAGGGATTGAACCCAGGGACTTCAAAGTGACCTACATCCCCCAGTACTTTTTTTTTTCTTTTTGTTTTTGAGACAGGATCTCACTAAGTCACTAAGTTGCCCAGGCTCAGCTGGAATTTCTGATCTTCCTGCCTCAGCCTTTCAGAGTTCTGGGATTATAGGCTTGTGCCACTAGGCCTAGCTACAGCCCATTTTTGATTTATGTTGTTGAGACAGGGTCACTCTAAGTCTGTAAGTTCCCCATGCTATGTTCAAACTGATATGATGTGTTTGCCTCAGCTTCCCAGAAGTCCTGGGTTTGTAAACCTGTGCCAGTTGGCTTGATTTGAGTAAGGAATTTTTAAAAATTTCTTACTTTGATGATGGTTTGTCTATTTCTCCTCCTAATTCTGCTAATGTTTGTTTTATATAATTTTAAACTAGGTAAATAGCAGCATAAGATTAAAATTGTTACATCATTCTAACATTTAAATGGGACTTTTTAACATTATGTAATAGCCTTTTTGTAATCACTTATATATTTTATTTGAAACTTGATTTAATATAGTCAGATCAGTTTATTTCAGTGCTACTAGTTTTTCTGATCTTATACTTTCAACTTTTCCTTTTAACACTGATGTATATCTTGTAAATAACATATGTGAGCTTGTGTTTATACACCTGATAGTCTTTGTCTTTTATTTATTTATTTATTTTGAGATAGGGTCTCTGTAGTCCAGGCTGGTCCTGAACTTACTATGTAGCCCAGGCTGGCCTTGGACTCACAGCAATCCTCCTGTCTCCGCCTCCCAAGTGAGTATAGGTGTGCATCACCACACCCAGCTTATACTTAGTGCTTGCTAGGCAAGGGCTTTAACTGCTGAGCCATTCCTCTAGCCCCTAGGCTTTATCTTTTAAAACTAAGTATTTCAATTCATTAGAGTTTCAATAGTTATATGATGTTTAGGTAAATACCTACCATCTAAATTTTGCTTTTCTCTCTCTCTCTCTCTCTCTCTCTCTCTCTCTCTCTCTCTCTCTCTCTGTCTCTCTCTGTCTGTCTGTCTCTCTCTCTCAACAGGGTCTCATAGAATCACTAAGTTGCCCAGGCTGGGCTCCAACATACAGTTTTTCTGCCTCATCCTCACAGAGTCTTGGGATTAGAGGTGTATCACCACTCCCTGCTCGTAATTTTTTTTTAATTTTTTTGTTTTGAGACAAGATCTTGCTAAGTTGCCCAAGCTGAGGTTCAACTTGCAAACTACTGCCTATGCCACCGTGCCTGACCTAGTTGGTACTTTTTACTCACAAATTTACTACTTTTTGGTTTTTAGTATTACTATGTCTTCTGTGATTTTTACTGTAGTACTTTTAAAGGTTAGCTGTCTTTTCTTATTGTCTTTTTGTCTTTGCTGTACTACAGTTGTATTGTGGTGTATTTAGATATGGGTATCTTTGTATACTCTGAGTTACGGTGCTTAAGTCTTAAGATTGGTGTTTTTAAACATCTCTGGAAAGTTTTAAGCTGTTATTTTTTCTGTATATTATGTATGTCCCATTCTCTCAGAGAATCATGATTGGATATTACATTAGACTTTTCTTAAGTCTTTTGCTCTAATCTTTTCCATTTTTGTGTCTTCTTTTTAACTGATTTCTTTTATTCTAATTCTTCTAGTTTTCTGAATAAAATTTGCTGTGAGTTCAGTCTACAGAGTATTTTACATCTAATATTTATTTACTTTTTTTTTGAGACAGGGTCTTGCTCTGCTGCCCAGGCTGGTCCTGAACTCACTAGGGAGCCCAGGTTGACCTTGGATTCACCACAATCCTTATGTCTCAGCCTCCTGAGTGTGGGGATTACAGGCATGCGCCACCACATCCAGCTTCTATAGTGCTGGGGAATTGAACTCGAGTACTTAGTGCTTGACATAGCACTTGCTAGGCAAGCACTTTAACCACTGAGCCATTCCTCCAGCTCCCTAATTTTTTTATTTCTTACATATTGGAAGTAGTTCCTTTTTTAGAGTCTCTTATACTTTAATATTTCCAGTGTCATTTTATCTTTATTATTAACTGACTTTTCACAGTGTGCCTCACAAAACCAATCTCTGCTGGAACACAGTACTTTAAAATAGCAGTTGAGCCAGGCATAATAGTGCATGCCTGTAATTACAGCAGTCTGGGAGGTTGAGGCAGGGAGATCACAGGGTTGAGCCCATCCTGGGCAACATAGTGACTTAGTGAGACCTTGCCTCAAATAAAAAACAGAGTGGGAAGCCAGGCATGGTAGCACACACCTGTAATCCCAGCACTCAGGAGGCTGAGGCAGGAGGATTGCATTGAGTTCAATGCCAGCCTGAGCTATGTGGTGAGCTCAGGACCAGCATGGCTATACAACAAGACTCTGAAAAACATAAATAAGTAAAACAGACAGAGGATCTAGCTCAGGATCTAGTGTAAACGTTCAATCTCCAGTACCATTTAAATAACAATTGATTTATGATGAAAATACTAAAGTATTGTCTTTTTCCTCTTCTCTTTGCTAATTTATAGCCAGATTCTCCTGAATATAAAGCTGCTTGCAAGCTCTGGGATTTGTATCTTCGAACAAGAAATGAGTTTGTTCAGAAAGGAGAAGCAGATGATGAAGATGATGATGAAGATGGGCAAGACAATCAAGGCACAGTAACTGAAGGAGTAAGTGTGCAGCTTGTTATGGATGAGACATGGGAAGGTGGCCAGAGCCCTGTAATTTCTTCTGGCTGTTGTGGGAAACTGGACTTCCTGTGCTGTTGTAATGGTAACTGGGAATGGACATTCAGCCAGAGAGCCCCACTACACTTTGAACTAATTCTGGATATCCTATGCAGTGTGCATCCTGTATGATTAGTTAGTGTATATCTTCTACTCACTTTTAAAAGAGAACCTTTATATTTTTAAGACCTAGTCCATTATTGCTAGTTTGGGGCATGTAGGGCCAAGCTGTGTTGTGACTAAAAGTTGGAGATTTACAGCTGAAGGAATAGCTAAGTGGTTAGCTCTAAGTACCCGAGTATGATTCCCTGGCACTGCATAAACTGGGTATGGTGGTGCACACCTGTAATTCCAGCACTTGGGAGGCTAAGGAAGGCAGATTGTCCTGAGTCCAGGGCCAGGCTGAGCTCCATAGAGAGTTTAAGACCAACCTGGGCTACAGAGTAAGGCCCAATCTCAAGAAAACCCCCAAAATTAGAGAGTTAATGGAATACCTTAGTTAGCAGTACTTTTATAGAGTGGTTACTATTTTTAGGCCATGCCAACTATGATCCATTCTCTGGAGTTTGCTCTTACCTCTGCTTAGAATATTGATTCTTCTTTGACTCATTCTTTTATATTATTCCATTCAGTTAAAATAGCATCAATTGAGAGAGGACTTTCCTAATTCCTTATATAAATTGCTGTACATTCTTGCTTTTCGTCTTTTCCCTGCTCCATCATCCCATCATTCTTTGTAATTTTAGTTTTTATCATTGTATGTAAAATAACTTATTAGTCTAATGTTTGTTTCTGATGTTCCCCAAGTACAGTGATAGCTCTTCAAAAGACAATGCTTTGTCTACCTATTCCTGGCACCCAGACGGTGCCTGACATGTAGATACTGGTAAATGTTTATTGGATGAAAACTCATCAAAAAAGAGAAAAGGAGAAGGAATCACAGCTCTCTTCTGCAACTTAATTGTAAAAAACAAAATGCAGAGTATTTCACTTTCTTCTGTAAGTTGCCTAAATAGACTTTTTGTTGGAACTTATAATACACAAAGAATCAGTGTTGGGTGAATTTCTCAGAACTACTCCTTGGAGTCTCGAAATGTAGTTAGCCTGGCCATGGTGGTGCATGCCTATAATCCTAGCAAAGGAATGTAGCTCAGTGGTGGAATATTTGCCTAAAATACATGAGGCCTGAGTTCAATCCCTAAGACCACAAAAACAAAGTATGAATTCCCAGGCACCTTGTCTCAGTTACTCAGTTGCTGTGACTCAATACCTGACACGCACAAATTTAGGAAAGGAGAGGTTTGTTTTAGCTTACAGTTTCAAATGATCACAGTCCATTCAGGGGTGGCCGGCAGCAATTGAAGTACATGGCAGAGGCAGAGAGGTGGAGGCAGCTTCTCATGACATCACACACAGGCAGACAAGTGAGACTAATCAAGAATAGTCCAAGTCCCAGTCTTTGTCTCTACTGCATCCAGGTATCGAAGGTGTGGCCACTACACACCTTTAGTCTTAACTCACACGCCTTTAGTCTTAAATCACACGCCCCTAATCCCAACAACTGCAATCTATCCTTCCAGGCCAGACCCCGATCCAACAACATTACTTGGCTCCGTAAACAATCCATAACATTAAAATACATGAGACTTTTGGGAGACACTCCAGATCCTAACCACAACACACCTCATCAATTTATTTGAATAAATTAAGTGATAAAAGACATAGAAATCAATACATAGGAAAAACAGTTTAACCTGTACTTTCTTGGGCAGAACATTGTCTTCTGAAGCCTACACCTACTGTAGAATCCAGAGCTCTAGCCAGAAAATAAAAATGCCTACAGTTAGGACTTGCCTGTACTTATATCTGATTTCTTTTGCATAATTTATGAGAAATTGAGAGGATCTTGCATATTCATATTTGTGCTTCCCAAGCTTCTTTCTAGGCCTAAGGCTTTTGTGAAACAGAAGTTTTCAAGTTTAATTTTTAAAATCAAGAATGATTTCCTTAAGTGTTTTCCCCATTGTTTGAGTAGGTTTTATCAGTGTATTCACAGAGCTTACTCCTTTTGTCACCTGGAACGTGTTTCCAGAGTAGCTGGCTGTGTTAGGAGAAAAGGATTTTTAGGTGCAGAAATAACTTCCCTTTTTGAAGTAAACTCTGAGGAGTTATGTTTTAGCCAGGAAGTAAATGACTTCAACATGGGAATTTCAGTCTACTTTCAGCAGTGTCTTTAATCATATGTAATTCAAAAATCTGACCCAAATTACGTATCTCTAATATTAACTACTTATTGTTGCTATTAGATGTTGTGCTAGGCCTAAGAGCTGTTAGTGCTGTCTCTGTGGAATTAATGCTGGGCTTAATTTTCTTTTCCCATTTTTACTAATACATTTATGCTATACATAATGTTTACAATGAACTTGAGTATTTTGTGCACATATGTATCAGATCAGCTTTACAGTCCCTTCCCATATTTGGCCCTTCCACACTCCATCCCCCTTAACTCACATTATTGCACCCATTTAGTTCTATAGAATGTTTGTATCATAGGTTTCCCATATCAGAGAAATCATGAGATATTTAACATATATAATCTGCATCTGACTCACTTTACCTCTCAAATCACCACTCTTTAGCTCAGCTTGCTACCCCTAGAATGGGCTACAGTGGCTATATCTTGATGCCTTTTCTCTTCATCCAATAGAGCCCTTTATTGGCACAATTTGCTGAAAGTTCTTTTTTTTAATTCTTTTTGTATCTTAGTATATCTTTGTTGAGATTCTTTAACATGGCCTCACACACCAGTCCACAGAAGAAAAGAACTGTAACAATGAAATTCATAAGGCTAGGAAATACGGTAAAGAAAAAGAGACAAGTTAAATTTCAAATTCCTTTAGCTGAGCACGGAAAGGTAAATGTTTGTAAATTCAAATGACATTCAAGTTTTCTTAGGATAAACTTACATCAAAGACAGAATAAGTGAATTATAACATTAAATGAACTTATGTCTGTATCACAATAGTAAATTACATATAAGCAATAGATAAAATGCCATACATAGTTATTTCAGGTTTTTTTGTGACTTTCATAAATTATGTATTCACATATCGCTAATTACTGACATTTTGCCAGATATGTATCATTTTAGCTACCTGTCCATACATAAATTTATTCATACATACTTTAAAGATTTTATACCAGTTCCCAATGTTGAATATAATTATTATGTTTTGCAAACTAATATACTATTATAATTATGAGAGGAAGTTTCACAGATTTTATGAGAAAGCTGGTACTATTGTAGTAAGGTATCAGTCAAATAATTGAAATACCAATCTACCTTGTTTTGTTATACTTTGTCTTTAGATATTTCCTTTCTTCCATGTTCTTTGGTGCTGCTTGACTCTATCTCTCAGAGATTTCTTCAAGTCTTTTCTGCAAGGCTGGACTAGTGATCGCATATTTCTTTAGGGATTCTTGGTCATGAAAAATTTTTACTTCTCCTTCAATTTTCAGGGATAGTTTCGTTGGATACAACAATTTAGGTTGATACTTCCTGTCTTTTAAAGCTTGAAAGATTTTGTTCCAGGCTTTCCTGGCCTTTAAAGTTTGCATTGAAAAATCTGTGGTAGTTCAAATGGGCTTGCCTTGTAGAATAATATCTGTTTTTCTCTTGCTGCTTTTAATTTCTCTCTTCCTGTTGTATTTCTGAGGTTTCAATTATGATGTGCCATGACAAGTCTCTTGCTGTTTGAAGTTATTTGGTGTTCTATAAGCTTCTTGTACCTGAAAATTAATTTCTTTTCCTAGATATGGGAAATTTTCTTGTATGATTTCAGTAAATAAATTATTCCTTCAGGGCTGTCTTCTGCTTTTTCTCCCATGCCTCTAAATCTAAGATTGGTTCTGTTTGAATCATCCATCAGCTGATGTATCCAGCTACTTTGCTCATTTCTGATTTTGGAGTTGTGCCTAATTATGGCATTTATTTCATCTTCCTTGTCTTCAATCTGAAATTCTGTCCTCACAATGTTTGAATCAGTTTCCCCTGCTTTCAAATGTATTTTTTATATCCTGAATTTCAGATAGATTTCTTTTCAAAATTTCCACTTCACTATCAAAATGTTCCTTTTATGTCTTGCATTTCCGTATTTGCCTCAGCCAGCTTGTTATTTGTGGCTTTTATATGATCAGTAAACTTTGTATCCATTAGGACCACTGTTTAGTAAGTTCCTCTTCAAGCCCCACTAATCATTGCTTGTTTTTCTTTGAGAGTATTCTTGTTTGAACTGGATGTTCAACTCATTTATTTGCTTTTTGACTTCCTTTCCTATGAGTTCCACTATTTCACAGCACATGATATCAGTTTCTGACTTAATTCAGCCAATGTTAAGAGCAAAAATGATGTGTATCAATTTACTCAATCTGCATTCTATTTGGGTATAACTTGAATTCAGGTGTTAATCGGCACAGCATACCATGGTAAATAGTGCATAATCATGTCTACACATACAGGCATTGTCTTACTGGAATACAGTGATTTCAGTAGAGCTATTATTGGGCATAATTTTCTCTAGCTTAGTTGCTCAGACGTTAAAAAGATAGATGTTTCTATTCACGTGCATGATGCTTGCACTTTGGTTTTACACTGTTTACTTTGGAATTGAGTGCAGTAAAGAAACAATGCTAAGAGTTTTATTACTTTCATGTAGGCCATTCTCTGAGTACAACCTTATGTCCAGGATCAGGGTAAGGGGGTGGGGGATATTGTTTCAGTTCTGGGGATTGAACCAAAGGCCTAGTATATATCCTGTCACAAAGTACACTTTTCTTACTACCACTGCCCCCCCCCCCTCCCCCCAGTCTTCTCCAGGTTACCTGAAGGAGATACTGGAGCAGCTACTTGAAGCCATAGTTGTAGCCACAAATCCATCAGGACGGCTCATTAGTGAACTTTTTCAAAAACTGCCTTCTAAAGTGGTAAGTGATATGATTGAAGAGGTGTTTGATTTATTTTTAATAATTTCAAAAATTTTATTAGTGGCTGGATATGGCACATGATTATAATCTCAGCTACTTGGAAGACTGCAAGCTGAAGTTCAGCTGCATAACTTGGCAAGATTTTCTCTCCAAATGAAAAGGGCTGAGATTTTAGCTTGCTTAGCATATTCAAGACCCTGGATTTAATGCCCAGTTTTCCTGGCCTCCAGTTCATGAATAAGATAAGATTAAAAAGAAAGTCTTGGAGACATGCAAATACCTGCCTGTGGCCTAGCACAAAGAAATGGTCTTTCATTTTACTGACCAAAAGATTTGGAATTCTTAAGTAATATTAGACCTGTTATGTGTCCTTTCTTTCCTTTTTTATGATGAAAGAAATGGAATACAGCCTTCCTATTTGCTCAGACTGGTGTGCTGTTTGTTGGTTGGCTGGTAGTTCTTTTATTGTGTCAAACTATAACGTAAAATTTATTGTAGGGGCTGGAGGAATGTCTCATCCGTTTGAGCGCTTGCCTAGCAAGCACTATGTTAAGCGCTAAGTACCTGAGTTTGATTCCTCAGCTCCACATAAGCCGGCTGTAGTGTCGCACACCTGTAATCCCAGCACTCGGGAGGCTGAGGGAGGAGGATTTCTGTGAGTCCAAGTCTAGCCTGGGCTCCATAGTGAGTTCAGGACCAGCCTGGGCTATACAGTGAGAACCTGTTTCAAAAAAAAAAAATTATTGTAGTCATTTTTAATGTAGTTTTGTGACACTAAATACATTTACTTTTTTTGTAACCATTCTCATTGTCTCATCTCCAGGGTCTATTCTTTTTTGTTTGTGTGATACTGGGCATTGAACCCAGGGCTTAGCACTGAGCTACATCCCCAGCCCGTTTTATTTTGAGATGGGTCTCATCAAATTGCTGAGTCACCCAGTCTGAGCTCAAACATTCAGTCCTACTGCCTTAGCCTTCCAGAGTGCTAGGAAGGATGATAGGTATATGCTACCATCCTGACCAGTCTTTTCAAAACTGAAACACCATTATTCATTAAGTACTAAATCTTCTTTCCTCCCCCACCATCTGGGTACCACTATTCTACTTTCTGTTTCCATGATTTTAGCTATTCTAGGTACCTTATAAGAGGAGTCATACAGTGTTTACCCGGGCCTGCCTTTGTTTACTTACCCTGTCTTCAGTGTTTATCCATGTATGTGTGAAGAGTTCTTTCCTGTTTTAGGATGAATAATACTTCATTGTAATTACCTACCACATTTTGCTTATCCATTCATCAGTCAATAGACATTTGAGTTGCTTCCATGTTTCAGTATTGTAAGTAGTGCTGCTATAAATATGATACACAAACACCTCTTTAAGAACCTTCTTAGGTAGAAGGAGGGGAGGGGAGGGAAAGGGACAAAAGGAGAGTGGGAAAGTCTGTCACCTTGACAAGATACGTATGTGTCCGGACCCGCCGGACAGTTCAACGAGGACCTGCGAGAGGGGTGGGGGGGCTGAGGATGAGAAGGGACAAGAGACACAAAGGAGGGAGACAAGACAGGCTTTCTGATCAAGTCTCAACTTTATTTTTCTCAGGCAGGCTTTTTATAGGGTTAAAAAGCTCAGGGCTTTCCATAGCAGTTGTTC
>PVKB01003576.1:0-176477 GCA_004027205.1 Ctenodactylus gundi | reverse complement strand
TAAGTTAAACAGATGGTTCCCCACACGTATGTGCACAAAATCCTCAACTTCATTGTAAACCTTAAATTTTTCAGTAATAACATCAATAAAATGGAAAAAAGCATACAATAAAAAGAACCTTCTTAGTTATACACAAGGTGGAATTGCTCCATCATACGATAATTCTGTTTAATTTTTTGAAGACTCATAATGCTCTTGTCTTAAAATTTTAAGTCATATGATGAATATAATAATTATATCTTTCTAATCAAATACATTGAGTGTCCTAAGTTTTCTACTGCTAGTCAAGACGTACCTTAAAGTAACTAGTTTTGTCAGTGACTGATAAAAGCTCAGTGTCACTTGTCAGTCAACAGATACTTCTTGCACACCCATGACATGCTGGGTTCCAGTTACATGGTAGGGATACAGGGATAAATGCATCATGATCCTGTCCTCAAAAAATTCGAAGAGTAGGAAGAAGATGATATAGAAACAAATGATTACATTTCAGTGAGTGATACAGTAGAGTACTTCTCAAAATATACCATTACCTAGATATATACAAAATAAAGATATAGAAATAAAAATTTTTGGTTTCACAAGCAATGAGTTAGATCTATGGCCATGTTAGTTATTCCTTTGGAATGAGACCAAAAGGGCCCCTGATACTTCAAAAAAGTTTCACTTGCCTAGAAAACTTTCTCTTCCTGGGGAATGGAAGAATATCTGATTTGTCTAATTTGTCTCTTCCAACACCATGAAATCAGGGAGAGCTAAAGGAACTTAATTTATTTTCATCTCATCCTGTCTCTTAAAGAGAAAGTTCCTGTGTGTGTGGTGTTTATCTCTCCGTGTGTTTGTCTGGTGGGTGGGTATGGGTGTGTTATGAGAAAGAGAACAGAGAGACAGGCTGGTTATCTCTGTAGTAAAGTATAGTCCTGAACTCACTATGCAGCCCAGGTTGGCCTCAAACTCATGGCAGTCCTCCTATCTCAGCCTCCAGGTATTGGGATTATATATGTGTGCCACCATCTCCAGCTTCTGATGTTTATAAATAAAAAATCAATTTAGGTGCTTGTTTCATTATTGAAGAATTAATCTTGGAAACCAAATGCCCATTGATAGATGAATAGATAAACTAGTTGTATATGTAAACAATATTCAGTCTTAAAGAAGAAATTCTGACGTGTACTGTAGTATGAATGAATCTTTACATGTGCTAAGGAAGTAAGCTAGTCATAGACAAATAATGCATTTATTTATTTATACAGATATCATGTAGAACCATTCATGGTGGCAAATGTCTGTAATTCTAGCACTCTGGGAGGCTGAGACAGGAGGATTGCAGGTTCAAGCCCTGCACACATACACAAAAGAAAAAACAACCCACATTATACCCCCCCCCCCACACACACAGAGATATGTATGATAAATTCTTATATTTCAGTATCATAGAAACACAAAGTACAATGGTAGTTGCCAGTAGATAGGAGTAGGGAGAAGTACAATCTGACTTCTGAATTTTCCACACCTGAAAAAACCTAACAATTTTTTTGGTCAACTTTACTTATTCACTCCAAGGAACAAAGCTTGTAGGACACCTTGGGGGTAGTGAATGATTCTGAGGTTTGTTAATGCTTTAAGGACATACCAAAATGTGCCCAACTTCTTGAGACAAACTAGTATGTAATAAATTACAAATCGCTTAAACTTAAGCCTTATTTTTTCACTGATTTCCTTTAGAAGTTTTATTTTGAAAAACCTTAGTTTGGAGGCTGGAGGAATAGCTCCGTGGTTAAAGCGCTTGCCTAGCAAATGCTAAGTTCAATTCCTCAGCACCACATAAAAGTTGGGCTTGGTGGTGCAGGCCTGTAATCCCAGCACTCTGGAAGCTGAAGCAGGTAGATTGTCCTGAGTTTGAGGCCATCCTCAGCTACACCAGTGAGTTCAGAACCAGCCTTGGCTACAGAGTGATACCATGGTTAAAAATAACAGAAGAATGAAAGAAAGAAAGAAAATAAAGACCTTACTTTGAGTGCAGCATTGGGTTGAAGCAGCAAGTTAAACATTAAGCTAACAAATTTTACAACCTGACTGGCTGGCTGGCTGACTGACTGATTTTTTTTTTTTTTTTTTTGAGACCTTGAACTCACTGCATTCATCCTGCCTCAGCCTTCCGAGTGCTGGGATTATAGGCGTGTGCCACCACACTCGGCATCTGTGGTACCGGGGTACTTAACTGTTGATATGCAAGCACTTTAACTGCTGAGCCATTCCTCCAGCCCTGATTGATTTTTGAGAATAGTTTCACTCTGTAGTCCAGGCTGAGTTCCAGTTACATGGTAGGGATACAGGGTCCTAAACTCACAATGCAGCCCAGGCTAGCCTTGAACTCATGGCAGTTCTCCTTCATCAGTCTCCTGAGTGCTGCTGAGATTATAGGCATGCACCACCACACCTCGTTATATGGTGCTGGGAATTGAACTCAAGGCCTTGTGCATGCTAGACAAGTGTTCTAACCAGTTAGCTATACCTCCAGCCCTATAACCTGATTTCTTACAGATAATTATGAGTGCTTTTATGAAATATAATTATTTAGATTATAGAATTAAAAGAAATTGCAAAGCAGCTTCATCAAGAACTTCAGCTTTTTTTTCCAGAATTACATTTCTTCAGACCTTAAATTAAAAGTTGTATGATTTTGTGAATTTAGAATTTTTTAAAACACTAAGTTATAATATGTTCTGTAATGATAACTATTGAATACTAAATATAAACTTGTACAACCTGCTACTGTTGCAGTTTATGAAACTTGTTAAAATAAAATCACATTTTTGCTTTAAATATAACTGTACTGTTCAGCTGTGTTTTTAGCCATGAATCTCACAAAGCTGCTCTGTGTGAATTTTATTTCATTTTTTTGAGATAGGATCTTGCTCTGTAGCCCAGGCTGGTCCTGAACTCCCTGGTGTAGCCCAGGCTGGCCTTGAACTCAGAAAAATGTTCCTGCCTCAGCCTCCAGAGTACTGGCGTCATCACATCCAGCTTTGTGTGGTACTTGGGAATCAAACTCAAGGCCTTGTGCTTCCAAGGCAAGCACTTTAACCACTGTGCCATTCCTTCACCCCCTCAGTTTGTTGGCTTGAAGAACAGATTGTCAATATAATTACTGACTTCATTAGCTGATTACTTGGAGTCATTGAGCATACCCATGTTTTTCTCTTCTAGCAATATCCAGACTATTATGCTATAATTAAGGAACCTATAGATCTCAAGACCATTGCCCAGAGGATACAGGTATGAATGGGGAATTCTGTGTGATTTAAAGCAGATTAGTTCATAGACTTTCTTTAGGACTTTTATAGAGCAGAGAAGCATATGTCCAATGGGTATTGTTAGCAGTTAATATAAACAAAGAGTACTGACTCTAACGTTGGGTGTGTCTTAAGACAGAAATTGGGCTGGGGTGTGCTGAGTGATAGAGCACTTGCTTGTCATGTGCAGAGACCTGTTTTTCCATCCTCAGTACTGGAAAAGATTGGATTACAGATATGTTTGATTATGAACATGGTTCATGATGCCTTTGTTGTTTATTTTTTGTCCACTTCCAAATAGCTTTAGGATCTTTTATATTAAAAGTTACCTTACAATAAACAGATGAGTATGACATCAGTGAGAATGCTTCTTCTCACCAATCCTCTCTACCCCTC
Organism: Ctenodactylus gundi; assembly: GCA_004027205.1. Lineage (NCBI taxonomy): Eukaryota > Metazoa > Chordata > Mammalia > Rodentia > Ctenodactylidae > Ctenodactylus > Ctenodactylus gundi. The sequence goes on along the minus strand of PVKB01003576.1, from coordinate 172,785 downwards.
ACCACTTGCAGTTTCCTCTGAACTCTAGTTTTATGGTGAAACTGATGGTCTTTTTCAGCTTTGTAACTAACTTACTAGGTGTGTCGTTTTGGCCAGGTGACTTACATGTTTATTCTGCTGTGTGTGGGATATAGCATCATCATTGTGATGAGTCATGTAAAAGAAAAAAAAAAACTTACTTTGAATGAAGTATTCAAGTCTACAGGAGTAAGCCTAACCATTGTGAGTCACTTGTCCTCCCAGGACAAGAGCTTTCTGCTCCTGGGAGATAAAGCAAAGGAGAAACTTAAGATATTACATAGTCTCATTGAGTCATGGCACTAAAACACTGCACTTTGCCATGAGGAATGTGCTTCCTCGGCGTTAAATTCTGAGAAAGTAAAAGATAACAGTGTAGTAATTATTGGTGCCACCAGTACATTTTCACAGTAATACTAAAATAAACTGCCCTAATGTAGCATCTGAGGAACCAACTTAGTAACTGTTACAGAGAAATGCTTCCCTCCTGAATTCTTAGTTTTATTTGGAGGGATAATACTAAAAATCAAATTAGATTTTAAACACCTATTAATCAGACACAGTCTTCTCTCTAGCCTCACACTTTACTTTGTCCTTCTGAAAGTCTCAGAGTCACCTTCTTTTGCCATCATACTAATTAGGATCCTTGTCATCTTATATCCAAGATTATTGGAATAATGTTCCCTACCTCTCTGACAGAACATCTTGCTTCCTGGCCCTGACATTCTTCCTGCCACCCCATTGCTTAGAAGCTTCTTAAATCTCTTGTTATTTAATGCCTATAAAAACATGTCACAATAATTTGTATTCATCAACATTAATCAGTTCTGACTAAAGCAAAAAAGGAATTATTGAAAATAGTGTTGTGTAAATCATAGAATTCTTAGAATGGAAGGCTAATGAGCTTCTGACCTAGTCACTTTTCCTTGCTGGGATGCAATAACCAACACCCAGAACCAAAGGGAGGGAAGGTTTATTTTAGCTAACAGTTTCAAGGAGTCTCAATCCATTCATGAGCAGTTGGCAATGGTGGAAGGGTATGGGCAGAGAGAAGCTGTTTGTAGCATTGCAAGAGGAATGGTCAGGAATTTGGGAGAAGCCGGGGCAAAAGTGTATCCTTTCAGCCCATATCCTCAGTAATCTACCGCACCATCTAGGCCCCATCTCCTCTCATAGATAATCCACAACATCCAATTCCATGAGGCTTTTTGAGGACATTCCATATCCAAACCATAACAGCTGCCTTTTGCAGTATAAGTAGAAATCAGGGAGGGACATGGCACAGCCAAGATTACGCACAGCCTCTTTCATACCATTGCTAATTCCTCTGTCACTTGCCACTGAGCACCCTGAGTGCCTACTGATCCAGTGCTACACTCCTCTACAGGAGTTAGGAATGAATTCCTAACATTCCCTGGCCATTATTTTAGTCACTCAGTATCCAAGCTTGAATTACATGACCTGTGGTTCTTTCCCTTTGCCCTGCTGCTAGACTGTAGGCAAAGCAGCTATCTGACTTTCACCCTTTTTAAGGAGGTAGGACACCAGTTCTCTGGGCTGGAAATCTCTCCATGTAAGACAAGTGCTCAGATATTGAATAGTCCCACACAGCAAATAACAGGCCACTCTTTGTTGGTTTTCTAGATTGTGCCTCATTTGGCTTTAAGCTGTGCATGTAGCTTGTACTATAATTCTACCCTCCTCTACCCTTCATTCTATTTAGTTTGGTTTCTTCAGTTTCCCTAGAATTCATCTTGTTTATCGCTGTGTACCACTTAACATTATTTGTGTGTGCCTTTTACGTAGTGTATGTTATTCCTTTCTTACCTTTATTAATGAAGGCAATGACGTGCTTATCTCTGGGTTATTTTGGACTGAGGGAGCTTTAAGCTCTGAGAGCTCTAGTAAAAAATAGTTATTCTGAAAGTGTTAAACTCTGTGCTAGACTGATTTTATATTTTACCTCAAGTGGTCCAGATAATTGGAGTTTCACTTCACACTATTAAGTCCACTTAAATAAGTTAGTGTTTATGAAGCACTTAAAACAGTGCTTGGCATATATTAAGCACAATGTGTTTACTAAAGAAAACTTCTATTTGATATATTTTTCTGAAAATCCTGTGTTTTTATGAAAATGATGTAGATCTGGCTTGTTACCTATTACTAAAATTTATATTTGAATGGATAATAATTTATAAAAGAAAATGACTACATATTGTTCACATATGTTCTTTGCAAAAATAATCTTGAACTATGTATGATGAAAATTTAAAAACATGGAGTTCTTTTTTTAAAAATTATATTGTCATTAAAATAAGTTGCTATATTTTGTTGTTTTACTGTAGAATGGAACGTACAAAAGTATTCATGCAATGGCCAAAGATATAGATCTCCTAGCAAAAAATGCCAAAACTTACAATGAGCCTGGTTCTCAAGTATTCAAGGTTAGTTGTTTGCTGTTGCCATTTTCATTGATAATAGATACTTTTATTTAGGGTCAGTGATTTTATGTAACTTGATTTATACATAATTTATGTATTATAAATTTTACCCATTTAAAATATATACAGAGTTGTGCAGCCATCACCCCAATCAATTAATAATCACTCATTTCTCCCCAACTTCCCTAGCCTTATGAGCCATCATCCACTTTCTGTTTCTGTTCATTTGCCATTCTGCACATTTTATTTAAATAGAACTATACAATATGGTATGGATTCCTTTGTGACTGGATTCCTTCATTTAGCATGATGTTTCTCAAGTTTTATCAGTGTGATAGAATATGTTAATACTTCATCCTTTCGATGTCATATATTCTATATTATGTGTATAACATTTTTTTCTGTCACCATTCACTAGTTGCTAGATAATTGCATGTTTCCATTTTTGCCTGTTATGAATAATGCTAATTTGATTGTCCACATACATGTTTGTATAGAAACATATACTTTCATTTCTTTTAAATATACACCTAGAAATGAAATACTTTAGCCATATGATAGATTACTGCCAATGATGTACAACACTTAGAATTTTTTTCACATTTCCACTAACCCTGTGTGGGGCTGGGGAGGTGGTTGTGTGTATGGTATTGGGGATTGAGCCCAGGGCCTTCACCGTGAGCTACATTCTCAACCCCATTTTTTATTTTTGATTTTGAGACAGTCTCACTAAATTGCTCAGGCAGGTCTTGAATCTTAATCCTCTTGTCTCGGCCTCCAGAATGCTGGGATTGTTAAGTCTCTGCCACCATGCCCAGCCAGTGACACTGATTTTTTGTATTTGTTTTTATTGCAGCCAACTTTGTGTGAAGTAGTATGTCATTGAAGTAGTAGTGCTAGTGACATTGAAGATGTCATTGTGGTTTTGATTTGCCTTTTTCCTAATGAGTAATGATGCTAGCCATCTTATATAACTATCGGACATTTGTCTTTGGAGGAGTGCCTGTTCGCATCATTTGCCCCTTTTTTAAATTGAGTTACTTCTGTTTTTATTGTGGAGTTAGAAGAGTTCTTTATCTGTTTTCAGTATCAGTCCCATTACTTTCATAGATGATTTTTGAATATTTTCTCTGATTTTCTTTTCACACTTAGGATAGTATCCTTTAGCCCACAGAAATTTTTAATTTTGATGAAGTCCAGTTTATCCTTTTATAAAATTTTTTTGGTTATTTGTGTTTTAGATGTCATATCAAAAACACTATCACCCTATCTAAGGTTGCATAGATTTATACCTATGTTTTCTTCCAAGTGTTATAATTTTAGCTCTTGCATCTAAATCTTTGATCCAGTTTTGTATAAGTAAGGTAGGATTCCAGATTCGTTCTTTTACATAGGACAGTATCTCAGCAACATGTATTAAATAGATTATTTTTTTCTCATTGAATTATCTTGACATGAATATAGAAAATCAGTTGACTGTAGATGAAAGGATTTATTTCAGATTCTTGGTTCCATCCTATTCATCTGAATATTCTTATGCCTAATAATGTTTTGATTGTTTTAAGATAAATACTGACTTATTTTCTGCATCTAAATTTCATCAATATAGAAGCAACCTTTGTAGTATAATTATAAAATTACTGTTTAAGTACTACACAGTTTCCTCTTAGAAATTTTGTAATGAAATAATTAATAGTTGCTTGTATAAATTTCTTAAAATAATCACAAATCATAAGAATATGGGGAAGAGGTGCTCTGGAAGTCTTTTGTTAAATAAGTCATTAGAATGCTATGCCAGATACTCAAAATTGTTACTGGTATTTAATATTAGGTTTTATCTTTCATTTTTTGAAAATTTTTGAGTGAAAATCAGGAGGAATGGATTATGAAGTTTTTCCAATTTTTATTTCAGTGTACTACACAAGTAGATATTGTATTTATTATTAGATCTGCATATTGCTTGATTAATTGTGAAAGAACTTGGGTCCATTTTCACTGCTGTTTAAGGATTGACAGCTTTATTGAGATGTTTTTGAAGATTATTAGAAGGGTTAAAGGGTGCAGTTATGTGTCTGTTAAATAAGTATCTCCTTCAAATGAAAAGAATGCTATTAAAAGTATTAAAGGTAAAAGAATGAGGGCATTTTTAACATTTTTTTCCTATTCTTTAAGCCAAGTAATTTTGTCTTGACAGGATGCAAATTCAATTAAAAAAATATTTTATATGAAAAAAGCAGAAATTGAGCATCACGAAATGACTAAGTCAAGTCTCCGTATCAGGTAGGTTAAAAACATCTAAAATCCTTGTGTCTTTATATTAGTTGAACTTCCTAGCTGGTGATATCAATACAGTGGAAAACAACATTTATGTTGCATTTCATGTGATTCTGAAAAAAGTGAAGGTAATTCTTACTTGGCCCTTCATTATAGCTGAAGAGCTCTATTTTAAAAGACATTGTTAAGAACCAGAGGGCATAGCTCAGTGGTTGAAAACCCTGGGTTTGATTCCCCAGCGCCACATAATCCAGGTATGGCGGTGCATGCCTGTAATCCCCGCACTTAGGAGGCTGAGGCTGGAGGATTGCCATGTGTTTAAGGCCAGCTTGAATCTACATAGTGAGTTCAGAACTAGCCTGGACTACAGAATGAGACTGTGTCTCAAAAAAAAAGAAAAGAAAAGAAAAACATTTTTAAGACTTAACACTATACTTTTACTGCCTTACAGGAATACTATATGTGTATAACATATGGCTAATATAGATAATATACTTAATGGTACTTCTGTACTTATGTTACATTTAATATGTATATTAGATATATAATATGTTTGTAAGTAATATATTTATAAAATGGTGTGTATTTATATTTGTAGTAAGAGTATTTAGCCAATAGATCTGAAATCTTACTCTGGCTTTTCCTGTCTAGGATTTAACTTTGAACAAATCTTATTTCTAGGATTTTATTTCCTCTTACCTGAAATAGACAGGGTAGATGACTACTTTTTAAGTCTTCTTTATTTCAATACCTTGTCTTCTAGTTCTGCAGGAACCATAGGCCTTTGAAAACCAGCCCTAGCTTGCTACTGTCTACAGAGTCCCAGATTACTGCTACACAGTAAAGGCTCAGAAATATATTAACATTTCTCTCAGAAAAAAAGAAAATGGTTGTATCCTTTTTGTTCACACAGCTTTCTAATGTCAGCTTTCCAGATTCTGAGCTTTTTAAAATTTTGTCTCTGGATAGGACTGCATCAAGTTTGGCTGCAGCCCGGCTGTCAGGTTCTTCACACAGTAAAGGCAGCCTTGGTGAAGAAAGAAATTCCACTAGCAAGTATTACCGGTGAGAGAAAGAATTTAGTCTGAGAACTGACCCGTCCTGACGACGGTAGTAGGCATATTAATACTCACCTCATGGCTATCTTGATGTAATATTTTTAGGCTATTTTGAGAATTTTTTAACCAGTAGATTTATTTAAAGGTTTAAGTACTGTGGTAGGCCTTCCCTCACCTCTCATACGCTTAAACATTGCTGATCAGATAACTTTAATATTAGTTACAAATAAGACCTGAGATTAAATAGTTATTTGCATTAAATATATAAAAATGTTGTGTTTCTAATAGAATTTTTGTCAGTATGAATAAGATTATGTGTGTCTTCCTCCATAGAGGAGAAAAAGCATCATACAAGAGAATAATCATTAACTGAGTCATTTGCTTTTTAGAAAATAAGGAATAGTGCTACGTTGAAGTAAAAAGCAAATTACAAGTGGGCTACTTTAGGCTTTCTATCACCACTCACTTTCGAAGAGAGAAAATATTTTTTGACTAAGATTGATTATGAAGAATATTAAGAAATACAGGCTGATGCTGGAGGAATAGCACAGTAGAGTACTTGCCCAGCCAATCTAGTGGCCCTGGATTCTGTTCTCCAGCACTGTGTAAGCTGGGCTTGGTGGTGCATGCCTGGAATCACACCACTTGGGAGAATGAGGCAGGAGGATTGCTGTGAGTTCAAGGCCAGCCTAGACTATATAGTGAGTTCAAGGCCATACTGGACTACAAAGTGAGGCCCTATCTTGTAGAAGAGAGAAAGACTCGGAATGGTGACACACACTTATAATCTCAGTTCCCAGAGAGGTTTACACAGAAGGATCACAGTTTCAAGCCCAGTTTGAGCTATTTAGAGAGATTCTGTCTCAAAGTAAAAAAACTAAAAAGGGTTGGGGATGTAACTTGGTTTATAATAGCCTCGAGTTTGATCCCCATTGCCACAAAAAAGGAAAAGAAAAAAAAAAGAAAGGAATTACTATTAACTGCCTCCTTAGTTTTTCTTCGGGTTTGTTTGATTTTGTTTTTGTTTTTTGCTTCCCAAGTACTAGTAATTGAACTCAGTTCTTTGAACTGAGCTACGTTCCCACTTCTTTTAATTTTTCTACTTAAAGATAGGGTGTCACTAAGTTGCCCAGGTGAGGCTCGAAGATGTATTCCTCCTAACTCAACCTTTCAGAGTGCTGAGATTACACACATGCATCATGTCAGACTTAGAAATTACTTTTCTTTTATAGTAGTGCTTTATTAACAGTTATTGCTTCATGGAATCAAATTACTATAACATCTTTGCCTGTTTTCTAATTGCTTGTTTTTCTTTGTAGTAATAAAAGAGCAGTCCAAGGAGGCCGCTTATCTGCAATTACCATGGCACTTCAGTATGGCTCAGAAAGTGAAGAGGATGCAGCTCTAGCTGGTAGGCATTGGGTTGTGGCTAGTTAAATGCCTTCTAACTGGATGTTTCTGACTAGGGGAAGTTGCCATGACTTATGAATGGCCAGAGTATTGTTGGTTTTTGGAGAATGTGTTTTATGTTGAATTTACTGCACTCTGTGGATGGCAGGTTTATCAAAGGCTTACTGCTTTATTCTTTTGACAAAGTTCATATTTTAAATATAAAAACGTAGGAAATTTGAAACTAAAAGAATAGAGAAATGCGTATCAGGTGTGTAATAACTTAAGAGTAAGGTGGACTTTCAAGATAATTTCAAAGATAAAAACTTTAATGATAAAAGTTTTTTTGGGTTTTTTGGTGGGACGTGAGGATATAAGTAAATTATAAAAGAACTCCCAAAATGTAAAATAATGGAACTTAATGAAAACACTGCCCTTAGATTGTCAAGTGTATTGGTTTCCTGGAAAGAAGTTACCACAAACTTTGTAACGTAAAACAACTAGCTTTCAGTTCTGGAGCTCAGAAATCCAGAATCAAAATATCAGTGTTTCATCTAGATATTTCAAGGGAGTGTCTGTTGCCTTGCCTTAGCTTCTACATGCCACTTGTATTCCTTGACCTGTGGCCTCTTCTTCCATCTTTAAACCACACCTCTCTAACATTTATACCTGATTTTTTTTTATTTCTTTCTTTAACCTTCTTGCCTGCCTTCCCTCCACAACCTCATTCCCTTCCCCCCATCAGTACTTGGTACTGAACCCAGTGTGTTTGCAGTGACCTACATCTTTAGCCCTTTTTTTAAATTTTGAGACTCATCAAGTTCCCTATAATTAACTAGAATTTGCAATCTAATTAGAATTTGTCTCTATTTCCCATAGTACTGGAAATATACGTGTATGCCCCCATCCCCAGCTTTCTTTCCTCCTCCCTGTTGGGATCCTATGATTACATTAAAGGGCACACTAACATAATCCAGAGGTTAATCCAGATTAATCTTCCCACGTTGACATTATTAATGTAGCCTTCTACAGGATTATTTTACCTTGTGAGAGAACATTCACAGTTTCTGTAGATTGGGACATGAATATATTTTGGTGGCAGCTACTGAGGTTACTACAACAAACGTGATGTGTGTCTTCAATAATTAAGGAATACATTCTTCCCAGGTTCCCATTTATAAAAAACTGACCATATACTTAGTTATAAAACAGATTTCATTAAATTAGAATGACTTTTACACAGACATGGTTCTGGCCATAGCACAGACTAAGATATCAACTAAACACATAAATTAATAGAAAAATTAACAGAGAGTTTAAAATGCTTAAAACTGAACATGATAATAGTGAAAATAACACTTATCAAAAACTAGTAGGGAGCAGCTAACATGGTACTTCTAAAGGAAATTTGTAGGCCCAGGTGTTTCTGTTAAGAAAAGGCATGCAACTGAAGGAAATGAATGAAGCAACCTGCATAAGTAAATAACAGAATAGAAAGAGAAAAAAGGAAATGATAAATGAAAGCCGAAATTGATTAGAAAGTAAACCTATACCAGCAAAGATCGATGAGGGCAAGGCTGGAGGAATGGCTCAGCAGTTAAAGTGCTTGCTTAACTAAGCGCTAAGTCAAGTGCTAAGTACCCGAGTTCGATTCCCTATCACCACATTAGTTGGGCGTGGTGGTGCACGCCTGTAATCCCAGCACTTGGGAGGCTGAGACAGGCAGATTGCCAAGAGTCCAAGGCCAGTCTGGGCTCCATAGTGAGTTCAGGACCAGCCTGGACTACAGAGTGAGACCCTGTCTCAAAAAAAAAAAAAAAAGGAAGAAGATCAATGAGGGTAAAAATTATACTTAATTTATAAAATGTGTAAGTCTGTGGTCAGATTTTGAAGACAAGAACAGAAAGAATAATACTGGTGTAGAAGAAGTCAAGGAGTTATGGAGCTGGGGGCGTAGCATAGCAATGAGAGTGCTTGCCTAGCAAATCCAAGGCCCTGACTTCAATTCCTCAGCACCACATAAGTCAAACATGCCGGTGCACACCTGTAATACCAGTGTTTGGGATGCTGAGGCAGGAGGATTGCTGTGTGCTTGTATCTTAGCTCCCTGTACTCTCCCCCCACCACCAGGGCTGGAGGAATGGCACAGTGGTTAAAGAGCTTGTCTGAGCTAATTTTCCGAGCACCACAGAAAGCTGGGTGTGGTGGTGTATGCCTGTAATCCTGGCACTCAGGAGGCTGAGGCAGGCAGATTGTTCTGCATCCAAGGCCAGCCTGGGCTACACCAGTCAGTTTGGGACCAGCCTGGGCTACAGAGTAAGACTCTGTCTCAAAGAAAAGACAAAAAAGAAAAAATAGGATAGCTTTATGCAGATAAAGTAAAAATTTTTAAATAAATTTCTGAGAAAATGAAAACTGCATAAACGGATTCAAGAATAAAGAGGCATGCTCAAAGAGTAGCAAAGCAAGGATAAGCTCTCAGTCCAATTCCCCAGCACCACATAAGCTTGGCATGGTGGCACACGTCTGTAATCCCAGTACTCAGGAAGCTGAGACAGGAGCATTGCCAGGTATTTGAGGCCAGCTTGGCCTACATAGTGAGTTCAGGACCAGCCTGAACTACAGAGCAAGGCCTTGTCTCAAAAAAAGAAGAAAAGAATTAAAAGACTGATTAGTTATAGAACCTCTAAAGAAATTATCAATTAAAACATGTCTCGTATTTTACTCTAAGTCATGCATTTGGCTGTTTGTGGGGGCCAGTGCTAGGGATAGGATGTAATAGCTTCACAAATGATAGGCAAGTAGTCTGCCAATGACCTATATATTCTTAACCTTTTTGGGAACAGAATCTTATACAAATTTCTGCAGAAGATGGGAAAAAATCCTCCCTAATTAATTGTATAAATCCAGTGTACCTACATATCAAAAGCAAACAAAATATAAGCACCCTATACCTATCAGTGTGTATAAAAAATCTGATGACACAGTTGACTTTATCCCAGGACTACTGGTTTCATTTAATATTTTTTTTTAATTTTAAGTATCATATAATATTGACCTGACTTATGGCATTAATAGATTAAATAAAATCATTTAGTTGGCTCAACAGATGGGTTTGATAAATGCTGCAGTTTCGATTCATGATAAAATAAATAAACCCTAATGGACTGAAGGAATGGCACAGTAGTTAAAGCTCTTGCCTTGAAAGCACAAGGCCCTGAGTTTGATTCCCCAGCACCACATAAAGCTGGGTGTGGTAGCACATGCTTGTAATCCCAGCACTTGGGAGGCTGGAGGCAGGAGGATTATCCTGAGTCCAAGGCCAACCTGGGATACCCTAGTGAGTTCAGGACCAGTCTGAGCTACAGAGCGAGACCCAGTCTCAAAAAAGGAAAAAAAAAACCTTTTAGCAAAGAAGGAATAGAAAGATATCTTAATAAAATGCATTTCTCCTTTTGAGGGAAAAGTGTCAGCAGAAGTAGTGCTTTAGGCAAAGTACTAGCAACATGCGCTAATGACAGCAGCGAAGCTGTAAGATTCAGAGAAGAACCAGGCCTACAGACAAAGCCTGTAATCTCAGCACTCTGGGATGATGAGGCAGGAGAATCCCAAGTTGGAGCCCAGCCTGGGCAGTTTAGTGACTTAGCAAGACTGTGTCTCAAAATCAAAATTAAAAATATGGCCTGGGATGTAATTCAGTGTGAAGGGCTTGGGCCCGATCTGCAGTACTGCATTAAAAAAAAAAGGAATCAGAAATGAACTAACATATATGAGGATTATATTTTACAGTATGAGTTCAACAAATGCAAGCTCTTTATGGAAAAAATCAGAAACGTAGTAGGGTCAGAAAAAAACTCTTCAAATCTTTGCCTGTTCCTAGCTCCATGATTAGATTTAAATCTGTATTAATGGCTTTATAGAGTAGCTGAACTTGTACAAGTCATTAATTTACATACAGTTTTCTCATTTGAAAAATAAATTTACCTGTCTTATGTGATAGTGGTTAGAATCACCTGATAGTGGAGCTTATCAAGCTCTTAACTATGTACTTACTAAGTGATTTCTGGTTTTACTTGAGAGTAATTAAGGTTACTAATTATGATTGCCTTGAGTAATTAAGGTTATTCTGAACCGTCCAGAAATTTTAATTGTAATCTTTATATACTATTTTTTTTTTGAGTTCAGGGATATGAGCAAAATCTGTTTTGTATTTCTATAAAAATGATGACATGTTTTGTTCTGGTGTTTTAGTGATTCAGCTTCTACCTCAAAATATCTGTAAACTTTCTTCAGGAATTTGATAGATTGCTAGGGTAACATCATAGAGTCTTAAGCCACCTAGTCCAAATTTTTACTATCCTAAATATGTCAGTCACCTTTCTATTGTTATAAAAATACCTAAGATATTAACTTATAAAAATATAATATATCTTATTTTGGCCCACAATTTTAAAGGCTGTTTTCCATAATTCAAGCAGATAGATATATTGCTCTTAGGCCTTTGGTGGGTCAGTACCTTACAGCAGAAGCATGAGGTGGAGCAAAACTGGAGTCCCCTTCAAGGGCATTCGCTCAACAACTAGAAGGCTTCCCACAGCTGTTACCTCTGTCTTTCAATAGCAGAGGTCTGTGGAACAAGCCTTTAACATGTGGACCATAAGAGGACATTCCACAAACTGTAGCACTAAACTTCACATTGTTGCTTTAGTTGTGAGATCTCTGAGTAACAAGTGACTTACTGCTCCTTTTAGACAAGTATAGCAAGGAAAGCACATTTAAAAAGAGAACTGTTGTGCTGAGTTTGGTGACACATGCTTATGATCCCAGGACTCTTGGAGGCTGAGGTAAAAGGATTGCAAAGCCTGAGCACAACCTGAGCAATTTAGGGAGTGTGTCTTAAAATAAAAAATAAGAAGGACTGGAATGTAGCTCCATGCCAAGTCCCTGGCTTAAGTCCCTGGTACTAACAAAAAAACAAAAACTTCACAGTCGGTTTTCTTTTTTTTCCTTTTGGCACTCTTTCTTAGTCTTATCTTAATTATGGTTATTCTGAACCATCCAGACATTTTAAGTTGTAGTCCTTAATATACTATTTTTGAGTTCAGGGATAAGAGCAAAATCTGTTTTGTATTTCTGAAAGATGACATGTTCTGGTGTTTTAGTAATTCAGCTTCTACCTGAAAAAATCTGTAAAGTAATACATCTTTCTTGGGGATTTGATAGATCGCTAGGGTCACATAATAGAGTCTTAAGACTAAGTTATATTTGACAGTGTCAGGATAGTCCGAATTTATACTATCATAAATATGTTAGCCACTTTTCTATGGTTGTAAAAAATACCTAAGATATTAACTTATAAACTATTGTAATTTTTAGTATTTAGTGAATTTTTTGTATATAATAGTTCTTTAAACATTTACTTACACTTAATATCATGTTTAGTGAGGTTAGAGACTTTTAAATAATTATTTTCAAACATATTGATTAATCTGGAAGATTGTCAACAAATTGTAAAGTTTAATTCTTTTATCTTTTCTCTCACTTCTAATTACTTTTTTTTTTCCCCTTTTCAGCTGCACGTTATGAAGAAGGAGAGTCAGAAGCAGAGAGTATCACTTCCTTTATGGATGTTTCAAATCCTTTTTATCAGCTTTATGACACAGTTAGGAGCTGTCGGAATAATCAAGGGCAGCTAATAGCTGAACCTTTTTTCCATTTGCCTTCAAAGAAAAAATACCCAGATTATTATCAGCAGATTAAAATGCCTATATCACTACAACAGATCAGGTAGGCTTATTTTTATATTATTTAGTGTAAAAAAAGTATTTTTATGGTTAAGCTTGAATGTATATATTCAATGTTAAAATGGGTAAGGATATTAAAAGTGTGTTTTACCTCAAAATTAATTCCATTTGTCTTACAGTCGAACAGTGTGTAAAACTGTTTCATTGATATTTCAGTAACAATAATTTTTCTTTAAATTCTACATATCTTGATCCCCCAGCATAAGTGTAGTCATTTCTTAGAGAAATTATTATCCAAAACTGTACTTGAAAGATGGTTCATCTTTCCCTTTTCTGTTAGAAAATGTTTTTTCTTATTTGAGATAGGATCTTGCTGTGCTGTCCAGGCTGGTCATACTCATGCAGTCAAGTTAGAAAATATTAGTAGAATCATTGGAAATTCATCCAGACAGAATACCTAAAAATAATAGGAAATTTGAACAACAAAAATAGCCCAATTAAAAATGGGCAAAGGACATGAATGGACATTTTCCAAAAAAATATATAAATGGCTTGCAGGTGGGAGCATAGTTCAATGTTTAGGACACTTGCCTAGGAAGCACTAGGCCCTCAGTTTGATTCCCAGGAGCCACATAATAGCTAGGCAGCCTGTAATCCCAGCACTCAGGAAGCTGAGGCAGGAGGATTGCCATGAGCTCAAGGCCAGCCTAGACTACAGAGCAGCAGGATCCTGTCTCAAAAAAAGATGTGTATGTGTATCTTAAGTAAAGCACGTGAAAAAATACTATTACAGAAGAAAAAAATCAAAACTGCAGTGATACCACTTAGAATGGTCACTATAAAAAATAGGAAATATGTGCTGCTGAGGATGTGAAAAAAGTACAGCTCTTATGCACTGTTAAAATGTAAAATGATACAAACACTGTGGAAACAATTTGGCAGTATTTAGAAGTGAAAAGTAGAGGTCTGTATGATCCAGTAACTTTACTTTGAGTACATTCATGTCATAGTTACTTTCTCGTTGCTGTGACAGAATACCCAACATCCACAACTCAAAGGAAGAAAGATTTATTTTTAGCTCACAGTTTCAGAGGTCTCACACAGTCCTTTCATGAGCAGCTGGTGGAGGTAGAGGGAAGCCAGTCACTATTGCAGACAGGAAGCCAAGTGAGGGAAGAAGGGATGAATTAGTATATGTCCTGTTAGGTCATGTCCCATTGAACTTGTTGTTCCGGGTCATATGCCCCGTAATGTGGCACATAACCATAATCTACAACATGCCCCTAATCTACCACAAGCCTATAATCTATAACTTTTTCAATAACTTTATTGTGGCAAAAAATTCACATGACATAAAATTTAACTTTTTTTTGTAAATATGTGAATTCCAAATTCTGTAACACATTAGAACTATGGAGTTTGGGGAATCAGTGAGTGTCTCTGTCCACTCGTTTTTTCAAAGATTCACCCCTTTTCTATCTGACCAGTGACTTTTCTTCCCCCCCCCCCCCATTTTATTGATATGTATACGTGCAAAATTTAAGGTTTACAATGGAGTTGAGCATTTTGTGCACATATGTATCCTGCCAAGGTCACAAGGGCTTTCCCACTCTCTTTCTGTCCCTCCCCCCACCTTCTCCTCCCTTCCAGTGACTTTCTTTTAAACCTGCCATTCATGTCAGGGCCTTTTTCATGTTTTCATTTTTGTGCATTTCATAAGAGGGACACCCAGCTATAGCCAGTCTTTTGTGCTTGGTCCATTTTACTGAGCAGTATTGACTTTAGGTGGCCCCATTTTCATTCAAATGCTTCTTATCTTTCTTTATGGCTGCATAGTATTCCATTGTATGTAGTTACCACATCTTTAACTATGCCTCTATGGATGGGCAGGTAGGTTGTTTGCAGGATTTGGATATTATGAATTGTGCTGCTATAAACATGGATATGCATTTGTCTTTTTGGTATGTTGGCTTTATTGATTTTAGGAACATGCCTAATAGAGCGGTAGCTGGCTCAAATGGAATTTTCATCCTCAGCCTATATCTCTAATATAGCACATACCTATCTTCCACCACACATGTATAGTTTTTCTCTCCCAACCATGCCCCACCTTTTACTGGCACATAGAATCCTTAGATAAATCACAATATCCAAATACATGAGGCTTTTAGGGGACATTCCAGATCCAAACCATAATAATGCCCAAAAAAATTGAAAATAGGGTCTCAAAAGAAGTACTTAGAAACACATCCTTGGTATCATTATTAATAATGATGAAACATGAAGCAACTCAAGTATCCATTGACAGATGAATGGGTAAGCAAAATGTTGTATATGCATACTATGAAATTACAGTCAACCTTAAATCGAAAGGAAATTCTGACCGATGGCTATAGCATGGATAGACCTTAAAGACATTACACTATGAGCAATCAGCCATTCACAAAAAGAAAAGTACTGCAAGGTAAGGTGTTACACAGTAATAGAGTACTTGCCTGGAAAGCATGAGTCCCTGGGTGAAAAAGAAAGAAAAAACAGAAAACAAAAACCTGTTACTCAAGGTGCATTTTCTACTAAGACTTCTCCAATGTCAGTTTTCTTTTCTCCCCCAAGTGCTGGAGATAATATCTGTGGTCTCACATATGTTAGGCAAGTGTATACGTCTGAGCTACATCTTAACCTATCAGATTTAGTTTTTGTGTCTTCTGTGGAAGTGTCAGAACTAGTGATTTCATGGAGTGTATATTTGGGCTATGACATCTTTGGAAGTTGAATACTATTTTCCAGACAGTCACAAAATTTGTGTGGCTTTTACCTCATTTTTAAGTAGGTTCTGGCTCAATTTATCTAGGCATGGTGTCACAGGCCTATTTTGGGTGACTGAGGCAGGAGGATTGCAGTTTTGAGCCTGGCCTGGGCAACTTAGTGGGACCCTGTCTCAAAATTTAAGAATTGGCTGGGTATGTAGCTTACTGCGAAGTTCCTGGGCTCTAGCCTCATTACCACAAAAAAGCAAGCAAGCAAGAGAGAATGGTTTACCAGCATTCCCAAAAAAATAAAAAAAAGTAAAACGTTTGAATTAGTTAGTCATGAACGTTTGAGTTAGTTAGCTGAAGAGCTAGGGATGTAGGTCAGTATTAGAGTGCTTGCCCAAAATGAATGACCTGAGTTTGATTGCCAGCACTGCAAAAAATAAAGAAAAGCTGCTATCATTTCATTGTAGCTAATGATACCTCAGTAGCCCAGTCCTGAAGTTCATTTTGAAGAAGAATAAAAAAATTTGGAGTTACGAGGATATCTCAGCTATGTTGGGAGGCTAGGGCAGGAATATCAAGTTTAAGGCTAGTCAGAGAAACTTAGCCTTTGTCAAAAAATAGAATTTTTAAAAAGGGATCAGAGCATGTGTTAGGTCATGGGTTCAATTTCCTAGCACAGTAAATGAGTGAAACTCAGAATCCCAATTTGGAATGTTTGAAATCCTTGGTTTGCATTTCATCCTTTAATTCATCTCCTTTCCTACATTTTCTTATAAATTTTCAAAGATGCTTGTAGTGCAGTCAGAACATCAGTAAAGGTTTTTTAGACTTTTGTGGGTGAAGAACAGAAAAAAGGAAAAAAGGAACTTAATTGATCAGTTATGCTTTCTTGTTTACTTTTAAATTAAAATGCCTTCAGGGCAGATACACTTTCAGAGGTAGGAATTAAGGTATTTATACTGGAGCTGGAAGAATGGCTCAGCGGTCATCACCACATAAGCTGGGCACTTGGGAGACTGAGGTGGGAGTGTTGCCATGAGTCCAAGGCCAGCCTGGACTCCATAGTGAGTTCAGGACCAGCCTGGGTTACAGAGCAAGACCCTGCCTCAAAAAAAAAAAAAAAAAGATACTTGTATTTGCTGGATTTTGGGAAATAAGACTGGCTAACAATTCATGTTTAATGATTTTACATTTGTAACTTTTTACCACTTGATTCCAGAAATTTATGTGTACTTTTGTTTATTCCAGTTTGTAGATACTCTTTTTTTTTTTTTTTTTTGAGACACCGCACTGTGTACCCTATGCTGACCTCAGACTCATAGCAGTCCTCCTGTCTCAGCCACCCACCGTGCCTGGTTTATGTGGTTTTGAGGAATAGAACTCAAGGCCTTGTGCTTGCTAGGCAGCACTCTAACTACTATGCTGTTCCTCTAGTCCCTAGACATTCTTACTTATAAGAGTGATAAAGAAATCATTTTATCTGGGCCTAGTAAAAAATAATAGAGAAATTGAGACTGACATTTATTAGGAAAGTAACCTGGAAGTATGTCTCTTATGTTCTTTGCCTCGGGAAAGATGAAAGTTTTATATTTGTTAAGAAGTTCCCTTGTGATTGAATAATTTTATCCTCAGTGTTTTTTCTCCCTCATTCTTTTGTTTTCTGTTCATTTAGTCTGATTAGTTAAAAACAATACAAAAAAAAAAAAAAGAACAGTTATAGCCTTGGTTAACTTAGTTCCCTGGTACAGCATTCTTCCAAGTTGGAGTTTTCTGATACAATTTTGCAGAATCTGTAATTCTGCACATGCATGCACACACACACACACACACACTCAACCCCACTCCCTTTTCCTATAGCAGCTCTATAGCCTATCTTTATGGTAGGATGAGAAGTAAGGAAGTGATTAAGGTGTAGCTAGTAGCACACTAAAGTTTTGGGAGTTCAGTGGTTAATATCTAATAATATCTTCTGAGGACACAGACTTACTGTGCCTGGACTTCCTTCCATTGTGCTCTAGAAAGCAGTGAAAAAGGCTAGGGTAGTGCTATATACTACAGTTTTCTGCTAGGGTGGAACTCTTATATCACCTGTAGTTTTTATGATGGCCACTGGTCACATTCTGTAGTGAGCACTTGAAACGCGGTTAGTGCAATAAGGACCTTGATTTTAAGTTTTATTTAATTTCATTTTCAATAACCACATGTGGTTAATGGCTACTGTATTGTATATGAGATGTGATCAAAATATGCAGTGACTTTAAATTTTGAAGACTTTATTACAGTAAAAGATGCATTGCCATTAGTCCCCTTAAAATATCCCTTCCCCTGTGACTTAGAACACTTTTACATCTTTTATCTTGTCCAAGTAAGAGACTTCTATCTGCTTCTAGATTCGTTAGTTATATTGTAAAATCTGACTCATAAGATAGTAGTTACAAAATACCGTATGTATTAGTTTGGGTTCTTTAAAAGGCAGAATTTACAGATTTTACAAAAAAAAAATCTATTAAGAAGACTTACAAATCAGAGGATAGAGATAGTCCAAGATGGCTGCTCAGCCATGAAGTAGATCTCCCATCTAGAACTGCAGGATAGTCGGTGAGTTGAGAGTCTGCTGCAGATCTCAGTTGTTCAAAGAACAGTGGTGAAGACTGGAGCCTGAAGATTGGCAACTGAAGAGCAGCGATAGGCAGACAGGTGCAAATCGAGACTGGAATGAATCTGTGATGAAGATCTGCAGCGAGTCCGCATCCATAGACAATTGCTAAGGCAGGAGCTTTCCCAGAGGAAGAAGCTGTGACAATCTTCCTTCTTCCTTCCTTTTATACTGTTGGAGTTCCAGTTGGACCTTCCACATCTGAGTGGGTGCTCTTCCCTCATTGTCTAGCCCACAAGTCACTCACATTCTAATCCAGGCTGGTTCTCAATTCCCGATCTAGGGGTGATTGCCAAACCCTAATCCAGGTGTGGTTCCTGATTCCCTCAAGTTGATGTAATCTCTTCAGCTGTCACAATCCACCCCTTGTCAACTTGACAATCAGACACATCTCCCTGAACCATACTTAACTCCCCAGTACAATAGCCAATATAGTAATTATGCCTAACATAGCACAACTGCACTGTGTACAAATGGAAACACAATAAATTTCTCTCCACAAAAGAGTAAAGTTTCTCTTTGGAGAATACCTATTCTCCTGACATTCAGTTGCTTAACATTAGAATGTAACTTAACAAATTACCATAATAAGGCAACACACACACACAGAGGCATAATGAGAGAAAATCTGATTGCAGTCCTCATTTCAGCAACTGGTCACATGGTTGTAGCTGGTATTTATAACTACCTTCTACTACCCATTGTGTATTTCCTTGACTCAGCAAATACCTCAGCAAGTCTTGGTTCTTTGCCTGGCGTGGTGACCCATACCTTCATTCCTGAAGGTTCCGAGCCATTTGTCATTTGTCTAGATTGGGTTGTGTCAGTTTCCCATTGACTTCAATAACAGGACATGGTAAGACTAGGAGGCACCCTAAAGGATCTCCTGCAGTCCAAACATAATCCTCCTTGCCTCCATTATGGAGTATCAGTCCAACTTCCCTTTGGTAGTCTGGATCAATCACCCCTGCTAACACTGTAATTGCATTTTTTGCTTGCTGGTTCCATGGTTCAAGGAGGCCAAAATGACCAGGGGGAAGTCTCAACTTCCAGTTTAGTGGAATTGTTCCTGTGCCTCCTGATACAAGCCTTCCTTCTTCTGGACCTAAGACTCCTAGACCAGCAGAGTATGAGGTTGCAAGGACAGGAAGCAGAAATTTCATTAATGGGTCACTAAGGGTGATGGTGAATGGTACCATCCTTCTCTCCACCCCTTGATTACTGGAACTGTGAACCCTGGGAGAGACCATACCATATATTGGGTGCTGACTCAGAGCATACTCAGCCTTCTGAAGAACCTGCCCCAACCCTACAAGGTATCACCACCTAGCTGACGTGGTAATTGTGTCTTCAGAAGGCCATTCCATCATTGTATCAGTCCAGCTGCTTCTGGATGATGGGGAACATGGTAAGACTAGTAAATTCCATGGACTTGAGCCCACTGCCTCACTTCTTCAGCCACAAAATGTGTTCACTGGTCAGATGCAATGCTGTGCTGGATACCATGACAATGGATGAAGCATTCTATAAGTCCATGAATGGTAGTTCTGGCAGAGGCATTACGTGCAGGAAAGGCAAATCCATAGCCTGAGCAAGTGTCTATCCCAGGAAGGAAAAAACGCTGCCCTTTCCATGGTGGAAGTGGCCCAATATAATCAACCTGCCATCAGGTTGCAGGCTGGTCACTCCAAGGAATGGTTCCATATTGGGGACCCAGTGTTGGTCTCTGCAGCTGCCAGAATGGGCATTCAGCAATGGCTGTAGCCAAGTTGGCCTTGGTGAGTGGAAGTCCATGTTTTTAAGTTCATGCATAACCTCCATCTCTGCCACCATTGGCCGCTCTGTTCATGGGCCCATTGGGCAATAACGGGTACCTGAGAAAAGAGGTTGACTGCTCTCAACAGAATGAGTCATCCTGTCCACTTGATCATTAAAGTCATCTTCTGCTGACATTACTTTTTGGTGAGCATTTATGTGGAACACAAATATCTTTATATCTTCTGCCCACGTGGAGAGGTCTATCCATATACCTCGTCCCCAAATATCTTTCTCACCAGTCTTCTAGTTGTGTTCCTTCCATGTCCCAGACCAGCCAGCCAGACTATTTGCTACAACCCATGAATCAGTATATAGTCGCACATCTGGCCATTTATTGTTCCGAGCAAACTGCACAACCAGATGTACTGCTTGAAGTTCTGCCCATTGTGAAGATTTTCCTTCATCACTGTTCTTCAGGGATGTCTCAGAGAGGGGTTGCAGTGCAACAGCTGTCTACTTCCGTGTCCTGCCTGCGTAACTTGCAGAACCATCTGTAAACCAGGCCCTACTGTTCTCTTCCTCTGTAAGCTGATCATAGGGTACCCCCCCATGAAGCCATAGTTGCATACTGGGGGACAGGGCAGTATAGCAGGAGTAGGCACCACAGGCATTTAAGCCACTTCTTCATGAAATTTATATGTGCCTCTGGACCTGCTTGGGCCCAGTCACATATATACCACTTCCATTTAATGAAGGACTGTTGCTCCGTACATCCAACTTTATGACTTGAAAGGTCAGACAGCACCCAGTTCATTATGGGCAGTTCAGGTCTCATGGTAACCTGGTGTCCCATGGTCAAATGTTCAGTTTCCACTAAGGTCCAGTAGCAGGCCAGAAGCTCTTTCTCAAAGGGAGAGTAGTTATCTGCAGGTGATGGCAGGACCTTGCTCCAAAATCCCAATGGTATCGCTATGATTCACCTATGAGAGCCTACCAGAGGCTCCAAACAGCATCCCTGTCTGCAGCTGACACCTTAAGCACCATGGGGTCTGCTGAGTCGTATGGCCTAAGTGACAGAGCAGCAACACGCAGATGGGCGCAGGTTTAGACTAGAACAAATCTGTGATGAAGATCTGCAGCAAGTCAGCATCCGTAGACAATTGCTAAGGCAGGAGCTTTCCCAGAGACAGAAGCTGTAACAATCTTCCTCCTTCCTTCCTTTTACACTGTTGGAGTTCCAGTTGGCCCTCCCACATCCAGGTGGGTGCTCTTCCCTCATTGGCTAGCCCACAAGTCACTCACATTCTAATCCAGGCTGGTTCTCAGTTCCCAGTCCAGGTGTGATTCCTGATTCCCTCAGGTTGACATAATCTCTTCAACAGTCACACTTTCTTTTTAAAGTTTATTTATAATCATTATGTAGTGTCCAAGAGTTTATCAGTTTCCTTCCTGATACCATACCTTAAAGGACATCTGATATTACTGGTCATTTGTGTCATTGTTAATGCCACTTTTCTGAAACAGTTTATATTTAGGGCAATTTCTGTCAAAAATATTGTGGTGTGTCCTCATCTACCTTATTCACTGGATCTGCCGCGATACAACTTTTGCGTCTTTCAAAGTAAAAATGACTATGAAAGTTGAATATTTTGAATCCATTCAGAATGTCAAGGCAGTTGCAACAGCTCAACTAAAGACACAAAAAAGGACTTTCAGAATTGTATTGGAAAGTGGCAATATGGATGGACTAAGTATGTTTGAAATGAGGGGGATTTTTTTTTTCGGAGACAAGAGTCTTGCCCTAACCCTCAGACACACAGCAGCCCTCCTGCCTCGGCCTCCCAAGCACTGGTATTACAGGCATGTGCTGGAGAATCATCTCAGGGCCATGAGCTTATTTTGTGAGTGCAAGCGCTTTAACTGCCGAGCTATTCTTCCAGGCCTGAGAGGGAGTATTTAGAAGTTTGGATTCTCTATTCTTTCTGAGTATTGAGAACGCTAGAACTCTACCTTTGAGTTGACTGGAGTAAATCTGAAGCTGTAATTGAATCTCCAGTACTAGATATATTAACTGATACTAAGAACAGAATTTGTGCTGAGTTTTTTTTTCCTTCAAGAGATGTTCTCAAATATTTTTGTCTCTAATGGCACTACACAGAATCTGAATATGAGTTTGATAAATTTTAAGCAATGACTGTATGCCAACTCTCCCAGTGGTGCAGACCTGTAATCCCATCGCCCTGGGAGGCTAAGACAGGAGAATCACAAATTAGAGCCCATCTAGGGTCAGTTTAATGGTTTAGTAATACTCTGTCTCAAGACCAGAATAAAAATGGGCTCGTGGGGCTAGGAGTGTAGCTCTGTGTGAAGGTCCTAGGCTTAATCTTCAGTAACTCCCTCTTTTCACTCTCTCCTCCCCCTTCCTGTTTCATACGCCAAGTGGAAAATGTCATCTGAAAGAATGTTTGGAATTTCAACATACACTCAGTGAAACTGTTTTGACATATTGTTTTTCATTCTTAATGCTCTTGTTGTGATTTTGATGATTAACTTGCAAGTGCTTCAGTCAAAATATTTAAAAGTTTATACTGTCCAGGTTCATACAGATTTAGAGCAGTGACTCACACAGTACCTAAGATCTTTTTAAGAGTTGGTATTTTAGAGATAGTGTTTAAGTTATCTGGATCTTTAAATAAAATTATCAAAATGTCATCTTTAAGCTGTTATATTGTATTAAAAATAATTATTTTGGAGAAATCATATTGAATGGACTGACAAAACTGCCACTTGTTTAACATCATAAGATCCTTCACTCTGTATCTCCCCTGAAAGTAAAATAAGTAATTCTTCATGGCATTACTGCTGTTTCACTCCTTTGCCCTGGCACTGATGATAGAGCCAAGGACCTTCACATTGAGCTATATCCCTCTCTCTCTCTCTCTCTCTCTCTCTCTCTCTCTCTCTCTCTCTCTCTCTTTTTTCTTATTTTGAGTCAGGGCCTTGCTCTATAGCCCAGGCTGGTCTTGAACTCACAGGCGTAGCCTAGGCTGACCTTAGTAGCAGGACATCTGCCTGCTTCAGCCTCCCATTCCTGGGGTTACAGGCACGCACCACCATACCCAACTTTCTGTGGTGCTGGGGAATTGAACTCAGGGCCTAGTACTTTCAAGGCAAGTGCTTTAACCACTGTGCCATTCCTCTAGCCCTCTTTTATTTGTTTTGAGACAGAGTTTCACTGAGGTGCTAAGTTACCCAGCCTGGGCTTAAAGTTGTGATCTGCCTCAGCCTTCCTGGATGCTAGATTATAGTTATGTCCCACCAAGCCTATTTTTTTTTAATTGTGTGAACTAGAAAACAATTTATCTCTTATTTTCAGAAAAGTATACTTAGCCATGATTGTTCACTGAAGTAGCTTAATATCGCTAGAATTTTTGTTTCCTTTCAGTGTTTGCGTATTTGCCATTATCAGGGCTTTTCTGTTTAGAGTTTTTTTTTTTTTCTAGTATGTATGCTTTGTAATTGACTACTTTACCAGATGCTCTTATAATATTATTTTGTTCTTTTGTGTTTTCAAGTAAACTGCTGTATTGCCTAAATGTTATGGTACTTTCATCTCCTTTTCAACTTGGATGTTCCTTGTAAGTCCTCTTATCACTGTTACTAGTAATGACTTATGGAATGCTTGTTAAGATTTTTGCATTGGACTTTCAGGAAGAACATTTCATAATTTTCATGATGGATAGTTTTAGCCATTTGTTTGTCTTTCACAGAACCAAGCTAAAGAACCAAGAATATGAAACCTTAGATCATTTGGAATGTGATCTGAATTTAATGTTTGAAAATGCCAAACGCTATAATGTTCCTAATTCAGCTATCTATAAGAGAGTTCTAAAATTACAGCAAGTCATGCAGGTATGATTTCTTAGGTATGATTTTGGAATTTGTCATATATATAATTGAGACAATTTCACATGCTTTTTAAAGATGTCTGATTTTTCTCCAGCAATATTAAGTCACTGATTTCAACCACAATCACTGCTGAATGTTTTTTAGAGTTGTCAGTGTCTTATAGGAGAGAAATGGTAGTTTAGAAATGGTAAACTTTGTGAATAGAAGAAGCAGAATTTGTCTGGGGGAAGGGGTAGGTAATTTTAGAATTCTCAATAATTTACCCTATAGCCCCAAATGATATCCAAGTCACTTAAGTTTTGTGCCTTTGGTTCAGTATCAGACTGATGTAGGAGAAAGCATATCTGAAAGCTAATTAATCCTGATGTAGTATTTGAGAGCTCATTAGCTTCTTTCTGATGTCATACCTTGAAGAGTATCTGAGGTTCCTGGTTATCTAGTTATAAGACGGAAAGATGTGAAACACAAGTTGGTCTGTCCGACAGTTGTTTTTGTTCATTTTTTGATAGTGGGACTGGGGTTTGACCCTGAAGTTCATCCTTAGCACCTTTTCATTTTGAAACAGGATCTTGTTGAATTGCCCAAACTGGACTTAAACTTGCTATCCTCTTGCCTCAGCATTCTAGCTAAGATTATTGGTGTATGCCACCATGTCCACGTCCCTCACAGATTTTGCTAGAATCTTTGGAGAAAGTATCAGAGCACAGAAGCAGCAAAAGCAGTTCTATTTTTCTTTTCAAAATTATTATTTTAATTAGTGTTTACAACACATCAGGTCACTGATAGAGTCTTCATTTTATGTACTCAACAGTGTTACTCTTAATGCTATAAATTTCATGTGTTTATTTTGCGGTACTCTATATATTTACTATGACTGATGTGATTGGACTCTTGGCTCTAGCAGAAGGTCTCTAAAAAGGCATATATTGAAAATTAGATTTTATTTCATCTCTCACATTAAACTTCATTTGTAGCCATACTTTCTTTAGAAGTCAGAAGTACCAAAGGCCTAAGTTGAGTTAACCTAACTTAAGTATAGCCACCAGAGCAGGATGCCTTTACTAGTTACTCAGTGCTTTTAACTATTTGAAACCCTTCAAAATCTTAAATACTCTAGCTAACATTGAATCTTCATGTTGACTGTCTTGTCTGTTTTTGGTTTTGTTTTTTGGTGTGGTACTGGGGATTCAACCAACAGCATTCACTCTGAACTACATTTCCAGGTGTGTCCCCCCCCCCTTTTTTTGAGACAGGGTCTTGTGAAGTGGCTAGGTTGCCCAGGGTGGGCCTGAACTTGGTTGGGATCCTTGTGGGATCCCACAATGCTTGTATTACAAAACGGCAGGGACACTTGGCCCAGCTTGATTCTTCAACTCTCTGGGTCCTTTTTTTAAAACCTATTTTTCTGTCATGTTGTCTTTGATGAACTGTATTATTGAAAATGTTTAATGATTTTAATTTTATACATCCTACATGTAATTTTCTGAATGAACCTGATATATTTAGCTCTCTGACATTTCTACACTTATAGGAATACTTGTCAGAGTGAGCCTGACCCCCCAGGATCTGCTCTGTTTTAGGCAAAGAAGAAGGAGCTTGCCAGGAGAGATGACATTGAGGATGGAGACAGCATGATCTCTTCAGCCACCTCTGATACGGGTAGTGCCAAAAGAAAAAGGTATATGTTCTTTTCATAGTTGAACCATCTCAGGTCTTATTTATTTTATTTTAGATAAGTGTAGCAAAAAATTTTTAAGCTGTGAAGTATAAGTTTAGTTATAAACTTTAAATATTTGTTGACATGTCATCTTCTAGAATTCATTTGCAAATTAGATTATTAGTGTTTTTCCTTTTCTGCTTTACAAATACAAAGCTGCCTATAAGTGCAGAGAAAATAGATGACTACATTATCTAGCTTGGCAAACACCATTATTCTTTTTATTATCCAGATTGTTTTTTTACGGCAGAATTTTATGAGTATCACATATCTAATTTAGATAATTTCTACATAGCAAACTACAGAGTTGAAATACGAATTAGGAAAGGTAAGGAGAAACTTGGTCCTACTACTACAGTAGAAAAAGTCATTATTCTTATTCTTGTTTTTCCTTATTAACTTGATCTTTGTGATTCCGAGAATGTCAGATTGAACACATCCTGATGGCACAGGCCTGTAATCCCTTTGGGAGGCTGAGGCAGGAGAATCAGAAATTAGAGCCTGGCCTGGGCAGCTTAGCAACTTAGTGAGACACTGTCTCAAAGTCAAAAATGAAAAAAGAGCTAAGGGTATAGCTTATATAAAGACCCTGAGCTCAATTCCCAGTATCACAAAAAAAGTCCAGATTATAAAATATCAAATCATAACTTCTTACAGTTCATAAAATGTTAAGTTAGATGTTCGGGTGCTTTTGGTTTTATTATCTTTCTTCAGCTTTCCTAATCTTTTCTTCTGTTCATGAGTTTTGTGGAAGAGTATCTTACTGTGAAATTCTGAAGATGGGCTTCTATAAGGAGTCATGCAAGACTGTCTCTTTTGTTTATACTTCCAACGTGGAGTTTATTTGGCAAGATCATTGTGAAATACTGTATTTTTCCTCAGCTTAACTGTCTTATGGTCTTTACAGGAGCTGTCAGTCAGGGGAGAACACATTAAAGAATAAGCTAATCACTAACATAGGAGGGCTTGACATTGTGAATTGAATAAAGAAGTCATTAGTGGCTATTGACAGAGGTCTGTGTTTACATTAAAACATACAGTAAGATTAGAAGATTTTTTAAAAAGTTTAGAGAACAGAGGCTGTCCTGTCTTTCCCTCTTTTAAAGAGCATTTAGGGGAAAAAAATAAGCTTTGCAAATAATTTTGTAATGGTGTGCCCTAAGTTGTGAGTCTCCTCCATTACTGGCCTATGAATTTCATCCTTCCAAGCTCTCAATTCCTTGTTATACCAGGGACAACGGAGGAAAAATGTGAAACCAGATCACAGACATCAAATCAAGAACATCTTTGAGTATAATTATGTAACTCTACTTCAGCATCTCCTGTGTTTTCCAGATCAGTCACCAATCAAAGATAAAAACTTCTCAGGCAAAAGAAGGTAATGGAGGCAAAAGTGTTGGTCCATTTAGTGCCAGCACTAGATGAAAAGAGAGACCTTAAATTAGTTGAGTGTTAAGAAAACAGTTCCAGAGAAGCATTAGTCCAGGCCATAGTCTTAAAAATTACATACTTCTTGAGGATTGTTATTGGTAGGACACATAGGTAGATGAAATGAAAGTTACTGCCCTAAAATCTCCTGTAAAAATAAAACTGAGCTCTATGATAAAATCCCATTTCATACAGAAAATCTCTATATGAACAGGTTTTTTAGGAATTGTTTTGTACATTTAACTGAAAAACCCAAATGAGAGAAAAACTGTAAGACATGTGCCAAAGCAGTAGAAGAAAAAATTTAAGTCTTACTTGCAGACATGAATGAATATAAAAGATTGAGAGAATTAAAATACTTTGGTCTGTTACAAAGGAAATAATACGATGAACCTTTCAGAAATAGTTATGTTGAGAGGTTTTGATAGTAAGAAGTAGACTTCTTCACAAGTCATGCAAACAGCAGCTTAGCCAGGGAAATCAGAACCAGGTTTTCCAAGTATCACTTGACTCCTAAGTAGTGTGCCTGCCTTATTTTTTTAATACCAAAGAGTATGAGAAAAATTAACTTTTGGAATACATTATTATCCCCTACCAATTCTACCCAAAAATCTTTCTGTCTTGTTGAAATGTTCCAAGTATAATGAACTTTCATCCTTTGCACTGAATAATCTACTTTTTCTCAACCATATTTGGCTTATGCATGACCCTCCAATGTTGTTTGTTTTATTTCTCTTCACATGTAATGTTTGTTTCTGCTTTCCCAGGAGCTCTCATGACAGTGAGATGTTGGGTCTCAGGAGGCTATCCAGGTGTGCAGTCCTTTTTTATGCATAAACATACTTTTAAAAGTGTAACTTCTATGGCATGATCCATACTGACAAGTTGAAAAGTAAAGTGTTAAGCATGTGAAAAAAGTATTCGTTGGTGTCAGTTTGTTTTAGGAGTAATGAAAGGACTTTAGGAGTTCATTTAGTAAGATCAGAATTAGATAACCCTAGTTATGCTCAGTACTAGCAGTAATTCATCGCTAGCTTTGTCAGGGACAGAAATCTCTGTCAGTGTGGCTGTGATTTTATAGCAAAAAGTAGAGGCTGTTAACAGGAGGCATTTTTGGTTACAGCAGCTATAGGTGCTGATTTCCCTTTCAGAGATTTCTTCTTGATTGGAGGAGTAGAAGGATCAGCAGTCCAGATGATATCAGTGCATATGAGGACTTGACATGTTTGGTTAGTGTTTCTTGAAGATGGATACATTTCCTAGGTCTCTGTCTCATCAGTGTCTTATTTCTTTAAAAACATTTATTCTTTAGCATATTACTTGTGGTTTTTAAAACAGCATATGAGTTGCCATGTAACAGTGCTAATCCCAATTTATTTATCTGAAAAAGAGTTGATAACAATACCTGTGTAGGATTGCTTTGGGGATCCTGTTGATTAATATGTGTAAAGCCCTTAGAACTGAATGTAGATACAGTGAGTACTCATTCAATGCAGTTCTGCTTATTTCTGGAAGTAGTGATTGTTGTCATTAGAACTTCGTAGATTTAATTTTTAGTCAGGTATTACCAGGCTGTGAAGACTCAGTGAAAAAATGAATGAAAAAGGTCATTCCTTAAAATGTCGAGGATGAAATACAACAACAGCAAAAAAAAAAAAAGAACCTTTGAGCTTACTTAGTTTAATGGCAAATACTGCTGAAACTCTTTGTGCTTGAAAGCTAAGTGCTGAAAGACCTAAAAGCTTGTGAACAAGGTTGATTACAGAGGTCCTTGTTAAATGCCAGCTTTTGGGAAAGTGAGGGATGTGTTAAAAGCAGCCTGGTGATTTTCAGCTGTTTTGTGTGTGTTGGTATTCATTATGGCCTTAGGTATTTGTTTAGCCTCCAAGCTTCATTTCTTACTTCTGCCAAGTTGAGAAAATAATTAAACCTGATTGTCAGAGTTTGAGGATTAAATGAGAGCATACAGTATGTATCATCTCATAGAAATGTTAGCAAACATAAATAGAAAAATTTTGTTGATATATGTGTAAGTATTAGTACATATAATAATAACAACTTCAGTGAAAAAAATAACGATAAGAAATTTGAGAAAGTGGTCAGTCACAAAGGTAAAAGTTGGGTTCTTGAGGGTGCTGTTGTAGTTCTGGAAGATCAAGGATTCAGAGCATAGCCTTTACTTAAAACTCATAATCTTTTTATAAATTAGGAACAACACCAGTATTTCTTAACATACTTGACTTTTATGTATTGTAAAAATGCTTTAATATACTGATATTTTTATTACAAGACCATTTATGACCCATCTCCTACAAAATTCTAAAATTATTTATTACAACAATGTGTGTGAGCTGACTTGGTATCCCTTAAGTGTGGCCTCTTGAGTACTTACTGATGAGTAGCTTTGATTTTGAACTCACTCAAGATGTAATTTTAATATGTTCCAAGGTGCTTCTTTTAGAAAGATGAAGGAGTTTACAAGTTACAACTTGTAAAATTTATTTATCTCAGTGGTACTAAAGATGGAATCCAGGACCTCAAGCACAGAAAACAGATACTCTGCCACTGAACTACATCCATAGCCCCACAAGTTGTGAGATTTAGTCTTACGTAGCTTTCCAAAGTAGAAGAAAGTAAAGATGCTGTTCACAGGTAATGGTTTGAAGAATGGAGAAATAGGATGCCTGGACAATTTAGTGATACAACAGCAATAACAACAAAAAGACTAAGGAGTTTCAGATGTAGCTCAGTACATAGACCCTGCGTTCAGTCTCCAGTACCGCCAAAAAGAAGGAAAAAAAAAAAAGAAAACACCAGCAAGAAGGTATCTAACAGGGGGATGTCTTTTTGTAATGCAAAACTTACCTCATTTGAAAAGATCTGAAGCTTTCAGAAGTCATGAATATCCTAAAACTCAGTGTCACATTGGAGAGAAAAAAGTAAACATACCAGCCACCTAGTCTAATACAGCTGTTATGAAAGAGTATGAAGTTTAGCTCTGAAGTTTTCTGGCTGCTAGTATGTATAGACCAGTAGTTCTCGTTTTCAAAATGGATATAATGATCTGTAAAAAAAAAAAAAAAAGAAAGAAAGAAAGAAAGAAAGAAAGAAAAAAGAAAGCAGATCCAGCAGATTCATTCAGAAAGGTCATAAGTGACAATCATATCAAAGGTTTTGCTTGTCTTTGAAGATTGAAACCAATTTCTTATCATGGTCTTTTTTTCTTTCTTTCTTTTTTTTTTTTTTTTTTTTTTTTTTTTTTTTTTTTTTTTTTTTTTTTTTTTTTTTTTTTTGGTCTCTTTGGCGTCTTTTGTTTTGGAAGTGGGGATTGAACCTAGGGCCTTGTGTGTTCCAGGCAAGTGCTGTACCAGTGAGCTATATTCTTGGCCCTCTTATCACTGTCTTACGGATGAAAGATAGAAATGAAAAAAAGGATAGTTTTAGTATTGTGAATACTGAAACAGTAAATTAGAATTATTAAAGCAGATTTTTATATACAACTATATTTCACTTTATATCTCATACAGAGCTGCCAAGTATTAATTAGAGTTACTGGCATTAAAATGAACCCTTTACTGTTATTTTACTTTGTTGGTAAAATTCAATTAAAAACTTTCTCTTTCTCTTACAACTCTCATAAAAGTCTGAACTGAGCCAGTCCTAATGGCATGTACTTGACAATCCTAGGACAACCTACGCTACTTAACAAGATCCTATCTTAAAAAGAAAAAGAGGCAAAACTTCACTAGATTTAGTCCCTAATAAGAATATTGTGGCTTCCTACAGCAAAGCCCAGTGGTAACCAGGGCCTTCACTAAAGTAATAAGCTGCTTGGAATTGCTGGATTGAAGGCTTATTTTATTAAGTTGATTAGTGAGGTCTTTTAAGCTTAGAGCATCAAAATTGAATTAGTGAATCTTCTTTTTTTTGATACATTAACGATCAAACCGTGGGGACTTGTGTGCTGAGCATGTGTTTTACTGCTGAGCCATACCTCAACCCTTTGAATCCTTTTAAAAGCAACACTTACACTTGAGACCTACACAAACCATATCTGACTTAAGTAGTTTTATTAATGGATTTCTATGATATTAAATTTATGCGCTGAAATTTTCCCCTAGAGACTTCCAGAAGGTTAAACTCATGTCCGTTCTACTCTCTATCTGAATGTGGAACTCTGCATTATTGAAGCTTTGTCCCAATTTCCCTTTTGTTAAACTTGCTAAAAACCTAGAATGAGAGAATTCTTTCTCATATTTCTATAGAATGCCTCTAGTATGAATAGATGAAACATCTTGGGCTGGAGGAATGGCACAGTGGAAGGCCCTGGGTTCAGTTCCCCAGCCCCACATAAGCCAGGCGTGGTGGTTCATGCCTATAATCCCAGCAGTCAGGACCATGAGGCAGGAGATTACCAAGTCCAAGACTAGCCTGAGCTATATAGTGAGTTCAGAAACAGTGTGGGCTGCAGAGCGAGATCTTGACTCAGAAAAAAAAAAAAAATAATCTTAAAAGATTATCTAATAAACTCACAGAAACACCACAGGGAAGAAGTGACTGGAATGATTCCAGATTCACATGATCCAGCAGTAGACAGAATCAAGAGAATTAGAGTAAGAAAGACTCATACAGCCATATAGTTTGTACTTCTCGGATGAACTTCCTTCTCCTTAATATAGGGGAAAACACTTGCCTCCAAGTGCTATTTAGTAAATGTTTATTGAGTAGAAACTAAGTTACAGTGCATTTCTTGATATTACTGACCCAGCTGTATACTTGGAGACTGCTAGTTAGAGTCTAGTTAGAATTTTTCAGTATCCAAAGGACGATAAATTGACTAGAAGTGGTATAGGAAGATCATCTCCTAGTAATTTATTCAGCAGCTCCCCTTGGCCAAGTCATTTAGCCTCTCTGAGCCAGTTTTCTATAGATAGATAATATGCTCTCTTTGGCCCCTTTTATATTATAGTGCTCATCTGTGGTCCCTTGTAGTTTGTTCCATACCAATCTCATCAGTTTCTCAGCATCATATCTCACTTGGGGAATTTGGAGAACAAGACAAGGAGGCACACTCTGGTGAAAATTTACTATGCTAGAGAAGTCAGATGAACCACAGATTACTTCTTTAAGTAGTGTGGGTTATACATTAATACACAAAGAGGGAATGAACAGGAACTGACCCTGGCATATTCAATGCAAAGCAGACTTGTACCCACTACAGAGACAATAAGTTGGTAGACAGTCATCTTTTGTTTTTTAGCAGTTGAATATAATATTGTTTTGAAGGGACTACCTTAAAAGATCAAGAACTTCTATTTGTTTTGTTTTGGATTTTGTTCTTAGAACTGAAGATTTAATAGATAAATAGTGTTACTGCATTCTAGTTTGTCTTAAAAAACAAAACTATATATTTCAGTTCATGATAGAATTTTCTTTTGATGGTCAGAGAAGGTATTTTTTCAAACACTGCATTTCATAAGATACTCTTAACAGGTTTGTCTGCTGGTGACTGGCTGCTCCTGCCAAAGTCACTGAAATATTTTGGATATTTTTCTAGTATTTGCATAGAGCTTCCAGCATGTTTACTGTGTTTGTAGCATTTATAATTATTATGAAACACCTGATCACAGCATTAATGTTTTAATTGTCATCTTGTATTTTTAAAAAACTGAACCTGTTATCATTTTTCCCTTCTCCGTCCCCCCTCAACAGTAAAAAGAACATAAGAAAGCAGCGAATGAAAATCTTATTCAATGTTGTTCTTGAAGCTCGAGAGCCAGGTTCAGGCAGAAGACTTTGTGAACTATTTATGGTTAAACCATCCAAGAAGGACTATCCTGATTATTATAAAATTATCTTGGAGCCAATGGATTTGAAAATAATTGAGCATAACATCCGCAATGACAAATACGCAGGTGAAGAGGGAATGATGGAAGACATGAAGCTGATGTTCCGGAATGCCAGACACTACAACGAGGAGGGCTCCCAGGTGAGGGGTTCTAACGAGGACATGTTTTCTTTTGGTTGCTGGTAGAATAATGTAGTTTGAGAGAACAACTTTAGTCCTCACTTAGCTTATTCTTACTGGCTGAGCTCGTGGTTTATCTTTCCTTAATTGCTTAAAATGGAAAACAGCACATTGTTAAAGGTTAAAACTTCATAATTTGTAATGTCATCCTAGAATTGATTCCTGTTTTGCTAGCTACCCGTGTGTAACTAACTTTCTTTTCTTTTTTCTTTCTTCCTTTTTTGGTTGTGGGGGGGGCACGTTCTTGTTCTATAATCGAGGCTGGTCCTAACCTCTTGGAGTAGTCCAGGCTGGCCTCGAACTTTTTAAACATTACCAAATATGTCTGCACATTTAGAATCACCCAGGAAGCTTAAGGAAAGACATACCATCAGGGACTTGGGCCTGCCCACAGAGATACTGCTTTTATTGCTTTGAAATGAACCTAAGTAGTTTTGTTTGTTATGTTTTGTTTTGAGATATGGTCAGATCAGTCCTGAACTCACTATGTAGCCCAGACGAACCTCTGACTTACAGCCGTCCTCCTGCCTCACCCTCCCGGGTACTAGGAAAATCTAAACATTTTTTACCTCTCAGTTGTTTTAAACTTTTTCCATGGATGTGTGTTTTTCTATTTATAAAATCACTAATTCTTGACCACAGAAAATGTCAAATCCTAGAAAAAGTAGCATTTTTATATGTGGTATTAACATCTAACTGATCACTGCCATGTTTGCTGCTCACATGACAAGATCCAGGGAAAAACATAATTTTTGTGATAAATATGATTTAAGCTTTGTGTTGTTCTGTATTTTGGATTCAACACATGAAAAAAGATTATTAAATACTGGTCATCATATATATTTCTGTTACATTAGGGTTAGAGGTAAATTCTGTTTAGATGGCTGTAGGAATAGCTCAGCAGTTAAAGCATTTTTCTAGCAAGCAATAAGACAATTGCTAGGTACCCGAGTTCGATTCCCCAGCACCACATAAGCTGAGCGTGGTGCCACACACTTGTAATCACAGCGGCTGGGAGGCTGAGACAGGAGGATTGCCTTGATTGGGCTCCATAGTGAGTTCAGGACCAGCTGGGCTACAGGAAAAAAAAAAAAAAAAAAAGACTTTATTTTGTTTTTACTTGCCCTGTAGTCCAGGCTGGTCCTGTACTTACTTTGTAGTCCAAAATGCCCTAGATCTCATGCCAATCTTCTGCCTTGGCACCCCCAAGTGCTGGGACTATAGGCATGTACCACTGGGCTCAGCTAATACGTGATGCTGGGGAATCAAACCTAGGTAAGTGCTCTAATCACTGAGCTACACCCCCCAACCCTGTATTTTTACATTGAAAACCAGTCAGATTTGCCTCAGCCTCAGAGTGTTTTTATGTAAAATCAAATGAATGTTGTCAACAAGCTGTACCTTTTTTTTTTTTAACTAAATGGGAAGAGGGTTAAAAATTTCTTAGAAAATAATCTTAGATGTATTAAATGTGTTTTTGGAATACAGGTATATAATGATGCACATATCCTGGAAAAGTTACTCAAGGATAAAAGGAAAGAGCTGGGTCCATTGCCTGATGATGATGACATGGCTTCTCCCAAACTCAAACTGAGTAAGATTGCCTCGTGCTTTGCTATGTGGATCAGTCTGTTGAGGAGAAAGTGTTGATTTTCTAAAGTATTTAGTATTTGAACTCAGTAGTGCTCCATCATGGACTGTCTTCTCTCATCTCAGGCACTTTCTTACTATATTTTAAGTGTGAAGAAATATATTTAATCTATATTTAATATATATAATATATATATTTGATATATATTATATATTTAATATATTTAAGAGTGAAGGAATGGAATATAACAACAAAGAGTTTGCTTGCTTTCTTGAATGTAGTCAACATTCTAGAAATATTAAGAATTCATGTTTTTTCTCTATCTGTAACTTATAAGAATATTGTGGTAGTTTTGTTTTATGTTTAGTTGGTGATTGCTAGAATTAAATGGAATACCAGGAGCTATGGGTGTAGCTTAGTGGCTAAAGCTCTTGCCTAGCATGCACTAGGCACGAGATTCTTTTTTCAGTATTACCCAAAGATTATCTGGGTGTGGTGGCACATACCTGTAATCCCAGCACTCAGAAGGCTGAGATAGTAGGATTGCTGTGAGTTCAAGGCCAACTAGGGCACATGGTGAGGTGAAGGAACAGCCTGGATTACAGCCCAACACCCTGTCTCAAAAAAAAAAAAAGAAAGAAAGAGAAAGAAATGAACACCAGCAGCTTCTACTAGACAGAATTTGAGGGTAAAGCTATACTACCCAGCTAATGTCTGAGTGTATTTGAGTGTACTCTGTGAAAGGTAGTTTCATTAAAAGTTTTATAGAAAAAGACGGCAAAAGTAACAAATACCATTAAATTAAAAGTTTGACGTGGTGGGGCATACCAGTAATCCCAGCACCCTGGGAGGCTGAGGCAGGAGGATCACCAAGTTCAAGCCCAGACTAAGGAACTTAGCAACTAAGTGAGACCTTGTCTCAAAATAAAATATAAGGGGCTAGGGACATCTTGGGATGTAGCTCAGTGGTTAAAGCACTTGACTTGCAAGCAAAACACCCTGGGCTTGATTACCCAGCACCCTATAAACAGGGTGTGGTGGTACACGCCTATAATCTCAGCACTCAGGAAACTGATGCGGGAGGATTGCCATGAGTCCAAGACCAGCCTGGGCTACATAGTGAGTTCAGGACCAGCCTAAACTACAGAGCAAGACCCTGTCTCAAAAAAAGTGTAAATATACAGAGAGAGAGAGAGAAAGAGAGGGAGGGAGGGAGGAAAGGACAGTTGTTGAAATATAGCTCAGTGCCAAGGCCCTGAGCTCAATCTCTATTACCATTTAAAAAAAAAAAGACAGATTTCTGCCTTAAAAATTATAAATACCAAGGACATGATGGTGATTTTTGATACCTTTTAGAGCCATATTTGTTTTGGGTTTTTTGTTGGTTAGTTTTTGTGGTTTGAGACAGGGTCTTTCTCTGTGGTCCAGGTCTCTGAGATTCTTGCTCACCCCCATCCCCCTCAGCAAAGCTCTCCTGCCTGTCCTGGCTTCTCTACCTCAAAGGTGAGGTTTTCCACCCTCGGAGGTGCTCCCGCTACACTGAGCTGTTCAGGAGGTCGGAAGCCTTTTTCTCCTCTCCTCTCCTAGGCACTGCTTAAGAGTGACCCCAAAAGCCCTAGTGTGCTCTTCTGAGCTTTCTTTTACTCTAATCAGTTCAGTCTCAGGCTCTTCCCTTCCCCCAGCTCCCAGCGGCTCCTGCTTACATCATTGCCTGTTAAAGCTGCTGAGCTCAGCTTCTGATTTGGGCTCCAGGAGGCCTTTTCTAGAGGGAGCTCACATTCCTTTGGGGAATGCCCTACCTGCAGTTTCCTTTTTCTGAGGTTGGAGCTACCAGCTGCTGACAATTACCATTTTTCCCAGATCAGCACTTACCTCAATCTGAGGTTTTGGCTTCCAGGCTTTTCTTTGTCTGTAGTCTGTTGATGCCAGCAGCTCGGGGCTATACCTAATTAGCTGCTGTTTTTCTCCACTTCCGATATATCTTCAGGATTTCTGATCTTACCGTGGCCTTCTCGTGGTTGCTGAGCATTCCTTTTTCTCCTCGCTTCATCAGATGTTCCAGGCTCCATGTGAGCCTTCCTCTGTCCTAGGCATTTGTAGCCAGCCTAGAGCAGCTTCCTAGGCTGCTGTTTTTTTCCTCTGCTTCTGATGTTCCTTCAGGTTTTCTGATCTTCTCTTGGCCTCCTTTCAGTTGTTGGGGTGCTCTTCCCTGACCTAGTTACATTGAACAGGCATTTTTTGATGACTCAACTTTTTAAGTGGATCCACAACAACATATTGTCTGTTACTAGGCCACCATCTTGACCCGAAGTCTCTCACCTTCTAAACACATGAGGGTTTTGGGAGACATTCCAGTTTCAAACTATAGCATTGCACCTATGGATCTCCAAAAGACTTAGTGTCTACCTTATTACACAAATGCATTTAGTCTATCTTTTTTGTTTGCTTGTTTGTTTTGTTTTTTGACACAGAATCTCACTCCATAGCCCAGGCTGACCTCAAACTCATGGCAATCTTCCTGCCTCATCCTCCCAAGTGCTGGGATTACAGTCATATACATCATACCCAGCTATTATATGGTGCTGAGGAATTGAACCAGGGACCTCAAGCTTCCTAGGCAAGTGCTGTAATCATTGTAGTATGCCCTCCAGCCCTGGTCCATCTCTTAAGAATCTCCAAAGTCTCAGCAGGTTAGCACTGCTGAAAAGTCCTAAGTCTCATATGAGTCAAGGTAAACTCTTAACTGTGAGCCCTTGTGAAAATCAAAAAAAAAAATTTAGTTCACAGCACCTAGAAAAGGAAGAAGAGAGAGATTAGAAAGGAGCTGGGGGCAAGAATATACTCTTCTAGGCTGTGCCCCCAGTTACCCGCCCTTTCTCCATGTCCCACCTGTTAAAGGCACATGAAATCATCAGTAGATAAAGATTAATATACTTGATCCATTTAACTGGATCCATAATCCAGTCACCTTCCAAATACATTTTTAGTCTTTGGGTACATTCCATATTCATACTGTTGTAACTTACAATCTGGAGTATCCTTTCCCTTTTCTATTGAATCACTGGAAAAAGCAGGTCATCTTGTACAGTGTCCCAAATTCTGGATTAGTTCCTGTGTTTCCTTTTGGTGACAGTTAACTTTTTTCTTTATTCCACTTCTTTATTTTTTTTTTTTTCAAAATAGACTGGCTTTATAAACACATTCTTCTTGCTTAGAAGCTATATTTTAAAAACTCTACATTATTTCACTTATTTTTATAAATAAAAGTGAACTTTAGAGGCTTGATAAGATTCAGGCTAGCTCCCCTGTTTTCTTCCTTTGATACAGAAACCAACTTCATAGATGTTACATGGTCTTCCATCAGGCAGCACATGACATTTGGCTTTCTTTTCTGTTAACTGGTATTGGTGCTCATTTCATTAATTTATTAAAGGGATGTATAATAGTGATAATGGATTATTCCTTTCTAATTAATTAGCTAGAATATTTCTTTATAGAGAGACTTTGCTTTTTCCAGTATTTGGGTACCAAATGGTACTTTTTTGTTGTCCTATTTTTTTAAAATACTTTTATTTACCAGTTTGTTCTTTTAGTTACTTGTTTTCAGAATAATTCAATAGTTTACTAATAGTCTGCAGGATTTACCCAGGTTCTTTTAATATATAATTAAGAGCTACTAGATTTAAACATTGCTGAGTTTTAACCCATTGCAGCTCTTGACCTTATTGATGGTTAGCTTGTCTTGGGTTAGTGCCTGTGTTCAAAAGTTACTGATAGCTTCTTTACTGCCTGGGCCATTTGTCAGAGTCCTACCCTTTTTGCATTTCTGCTAAAAGTTCAGGACTATTTGAAATTACCATTTTAAAACTATAGTCTGAGCCAGATCCTGTGTCATAGGTTTATAATCTTAGCATTCTGGGTAGCCAAGTCTGGAAGATTGCCAAATTCAAGCCCAGCTTGAGCCATTTAACAGTTTAGCAAGACCCAGTCAAAAATAAAAATAAGAATGGGCTAGGAATGTAGTTCAGTGTAAAAGCTGTGGACTCAGCCCCCAGTATCACAGAATTAATCATTTAGTCAAACTATAATCTGGAACATGTTACTTCTTATTTGGTAATTGTTTCTGGGGTTTTCAGTAGACAGACTTAAAAAATTATTTAGAGTTTATATGTAAATATGAGTTCAGTTCCCTGTACTACAAAAGCACAATACAGCAAAACAAAAAAGATGAAATGCATCATAAGCTCAGGTGACACTTTCATTTGAGATTCAAGGATATAAGGTGGTCAGAATGCCCATGTTTTAACTTTGATACTTTTCATGAGGAAAATTTCACTTCCAGGTGATAGAATGCTACAGTTATTCATTTGCTTTATGCTACTTTATTTATAGCTACCTCAGCTTGAGGTATTCTACATCAAAACACAGGGAAAGCTACAATTTTCTCCTGGTTCTTTTTTTTTTTATCTTTAGGACCTCTCTCACTAAAGATAGGCTAATTGCCGTGTTTTAAAAATCATTTGAGATAGTCCTTTCTCTGGTTATATTACTAACTATATACTTTTATACTGTTAACATTTTATCTCTTTCTTCAGGTAGGAAAAGTGGTGTTTCTCCTAAAAAATCAAAATATATGACTCCAATGCAGCAAAAACTAAATGAAGTCTATGAAGCTGTAAAAAATTATACAGATAAAAGGGGTCGCCGCCTCAGTGCCATATTTTTGAGGCTTCCTTCCAGATCAGAACTGCCTGACTACTATCTGACCATTAAAAAACCCATGGACATGGAAAAAATTCGGAGTCACATGATGGCAAACAAGTACCAAGACATAGACTCTATGGTTGAGGACTTTGTAATGATGTTTAACAATGCATGTACATACAATGAGCCTGAGTCTTTGATCTATAAAGATGCACTTGTCCTGCACAAAGTCTTGCTTGAAACTCGGAGAGACCTGGAAGGAGATGAGGACTCTCATGTTCCAAATGTGACCTTGCTGATACAAGAGCTTATCCATAATCTTTTTGTTTCTGTCATGAGTCATCAAGATGATGAGG
This sequence comes from Ctenodactylus gundi, assembly GCA_004027205.1. Taxonomy (NCBI): domain Eukaryota; kingdom Metazoa; phylum Chordata; class Mammalia; order Rodentia; family Ctenodactylidae; genus Ctenodactylus; species Ctenodactylus gundi. Next base: position 132,958 of record PVKB01003576.1, on the reverse strand, counting down.
GAAGATGCTACAGTGATTCTTTAGCAGAAATTCCTGCTGTGGATCCCAACTTTCCTAACAAACCTCCCCTTACTTTTGACATTATTAGGAAAAATGTTGAAAATAATCGCTACCGACGGCTGGATTTATTTCAAGAACATATGTTTGAAGTTTTAGAAAGGGCAAGAAGGATGAATCGGTATGTTTTATAAAGCCATTTTTAATTTTTGAGGACGTGATAGTTAATGCAAAATATGTGAAGAAATACAGCTTTGATGTACTTTTTTACCTTAGGTGTATGGTTATATTGGCAGCATGCTATTCTGCATTGTAGGTATCCAAAATTTCTAGCCAGGCCATGTGATGCAAACCCGTAACCCACTGAAAGATCCTGAGACAGGAAGATTGTCAAATTCCAGCCCAGCTTAGTCAGCTTAGTGAGACCCTGTCACAAAATCAAAACCAAAAACTGGGCTGGGACTATGGGAATACAGCATAGTACAAAGGCCCTGGGTTCCATCCGTAGCACTACAAAAGAAAAAAATATATAAAGAGCAATATATTACTCAAGGAAGAGAAGGTGCTCTACTCAAATCATCTAGATTATGGCCAATGAAAGAGAGAATGAAAATTTTCCAGAATTACAGTTATTTCTGAGTAACTAAAATTTATAGTAACTCTCAGACTTGTAGATTTTATAGGATGCATTCATGACTTTTTGTTTGTTTTTTGGTACTGGTGATCAAATCCAGGCCCTTTACACTGAGGCTTTACGCTTAATCCCCAGCCCATTTTTGATTTTTGATTTTGAGACATTATCTCATTGAATCACTAAATTGCTTAGGCTGGGCCCAAACTTAATGATCCTTCTGCCTCAGCCTCCCAAAGTGCTGGAATTATGGGCCTGTACCACCAGGCCTGGCTGCTTCTCATGGTTTTGCAGCTTGGGTTTCAATATTCAGAGTTCTATCAGTTTAGGCAGCCATAATGTAGGGCCAAAATGAAGAAAATGAATATAGCCCAAATCTTGCTAACCTTCTGAAATATTGTTGATCTGAAAATAGAGACTATAAAAATCCAGAGATTAAATGCAAGTCAGTATTGGACTTGGTCTGAGGCATTGTTATTCCTTGATTCTCACAGCTTTCTTCTTTCCTGATTAATACATCTGCCATGTATCTGTTAGAAAAAATGCTGTGGTCTTTTACACAGCTGAAGAAAAAGTGAGCCTTGAAAAGGAAACTTAGGCTGGAGGAATGGCACAGTGGTTAAAGCTCTTGCCTTGTAAGTGCAAGACCCTGAGTTCGATTCCCCAGTACCACATAAGTGGGGTGTGGTGGCTCACACCTGTAATCCCAGCACTCAGGAGGCTGAGGCAGGAAGATTGCTGTTAGTCCAAGGCTAGCCTGGGCCACATGGTGAGTTCAGGAGCAGCCTGGGCTACAGACCAAGACCCTGTCTCAATAAAGAAAAAAAAAAGAAGAAGAAAAGGAAACTGGTAGGCATGAGGCTCCCATGGTAATGACACCTGAGTCAAACCCCAAGGAGATACCAAAATACTTTGATAGCAGTTAACATAGTAAAGCACATGTAGTAGGATTTGACCTATAATTGAGGTATTTAAAAGAAGCAACTTATGTGTCAATGGATACTTCTGATGCTGTTATAGGACAGATTCTGAAATATATGAAGATGCTGTAGAACTTCAACAGTTTTTTATTAAAATTCGTGATGAGCTCTGCAAAAATGGAGAGATTCTTCTTTCTCCAGCACTTAGCTATACCACAAAGCATTTGCATAATGATGTGGAGAAAGAAAAAAAGGAAAAATTGCCAAAAGAAATTGAGGAAGATAAACTGAAACGAGAAGAAGAAAAAAGAGGTTGGTGTCTTTTTATTTTTCTAAATATAAGGAAATACTCTGTTCTAGATGGTCTCAGCTGGGAGGAGACTCGTTTTTGTGTGAATTAAGACTCAGGTTTTTAACTGTTTCACATTAGGGATGATGAGGTGGAAATTTTTTTAAATCATTATCACTTTAGTCATCAGACCAGGTAAGATTGAACATTTTTACATACAACGTTGGAACACAGTTAATATTCCAAGAATATTTGATTCTCAAGTATGGGTGTCTAATGCCCCTTTACACTGTTGATAGATGGAAACCTGGTGGACTCACTTGAGGGTAGAATGCATTCTCAATAGTAAATGCATCAAAGCTGGGCATCCCATCTGGGTAATCCCAGCACTTGGAAGGCTGAGGCAAGAGGATTGCTGTGAGTTCTAGGCTAGTCTGGGCTCCATAGTTCAGGACCAGCTTGAACTATAGAGCAAGAGCCTGTCTTAAAAAGGGGGAGAGAGACTGAAGGAATGGCTTAGCTGTTAAAACACTTGCCTAGTAAGCACAAAGTACCCAGGTTCGATTCCCTAGCACTACATAAACCGGGTGTGGTGCACGCCTGTAATCCCAGCACTTGGAAGGCTGAGACAGGAAGATTGCCATGTGTCCAAACCCAGTCTGGGCTCCATCTGAGTTCAGTACCTGCCTAGGCTACAGAGCAAGACCCTTTCTCAGAAAAAAAAAAAAAGAAAGAAACAACAGTAAGCACATTAAGTTTCTGCCATGACATTTACCAACGTAGTTTTCCTCATAGGTCCTCTCAGCCAGTCAAGTAAATGATACTTAGTTGAATCACATACCTAAGGAGAAAAAAGTTTATCATAATTGTATTAACCTAAAAATGTTACTTTGCGTCACTTGGCGGAATTTGTAAATATTTTGATAATAGGGACTTTTAATTATAAATCTGATCATTTCTGATAACATTGGAGTTCATGTAGAAATGTACAATATGTTACCTAAAGTCGTGTTAGTATGTTTCTTTTATCATATTTCTTTCCCATAGGCAGAAAAATAAAATGAATATATTTGAGGCAGATTGCAAGTGATGGTTTATCCAAAAAAGAAGAGAAAGAATGGTGCACACCTGTAATCCTAGCTACCTAGGAGGTTGAGTCAGGAGGACCACAAGTTAAAAGCCAATGTAGGCAGCTCAATAAGATCCTGCTTCAAAGTAAAGGTTTTTAAAAAGAGCTGAGGGTATCGCTCCTTAATACAGCACTTACCTAACATGTGTGAGGCCCTGGGTTCAGTCCCCAGCACTGCAGTGAGAAAAAAAAAGAAAAAAGAAAAGAAATGGTGCAAGCAGTAATTTTGCCAGCAGGGGCTAACTGCGAAACTCATCTGCTTTGCAGCCAGAGGACATACACTCTTTCAGGATGAGTGTAGGTTGGGAGTGAGATCTTTGTCTTTCGCAGCTAAAAGTGGTTGATGTGGAAATGAATCAAGTAATCCTGCAGCATTCTTGGTTCAAAATGATGGTTCTTGCTAACTAGTATCCTGGATAGCATTAAAAGGGACAAGATAAACTCAGTTGTTCCTTACTGGACAACTCCGCATATGTCAGAGAAATGCAGGGACCTTGAACATCGGCTGCAACTTTGAATACATCTCCTAACCCCAACACAGATCAATCGGTAAATTCTAACAGGTTTGAGGTGTTTAAATACAACCTTCATCTAAACTATTGGCTGACCCCTAGTTATGCAGACATGGGAATAACTCCTAGTGTCAAGCCTCTTAGTATAACCATTTAGTAATCCCAGAGGGAAGAGGAGAGAAATATTTGAAGAAAGAGTGGCTGAAGACTCCTCAAGTTTGGTGAAAAAATACCTACAGCTTCAAGAATACCAAAGAAGATAAACAGAACCAAACTTCAGTATATCATAATCAAAGTACAATACAGTGATTCATCACATACAAGAAGAAATATTATAAATGGCTAGCTTTCCTTATAAAATAATGGAGAGGGCATGAGGAATAGCGCAGCAATAGAATTCTTGCCTAGGAAGCACAAGGCCCTGGGTTCGGTTCCCCAGCACCACGTAAACCAGGCATGGTAGGGCTCACATGTAATCCTGGAGGCTGAAGTAGAAGGATTGCTATGTATACAAGACCAGTCTGGGCTACATAATGAGTTCAGAACCAGCCTGGACTGCATAGCAAAACCTTGTCTCAAAAATAAAGTAAATAAGCCAGATAACATAATGGAAGCCAGAAGAAGTCAGTGGAATAAGAAAATAGACTGAGCCAAGATTTATACCATTTAAACTGTCTTCTAAAAATAAAATTGAGGAGCTGGAGGAACAGCACAGCAGTTGAAGTATTTGCAAGGCCTTGCGTTTGATTCCCCAGCTCTACATAAAGCCAGGCATGGTGGCACACACCCATAATTCCAGCACCCAGGAAGCTAAGGCAGGAGAATTGCTGTGAGTCCAAGGCTAGCCTAGGCTACTGTAGTGTGTTCAGTATCTTCTGGACTACAAAGCAGACCCTGCTCAAAAATAAATACTTAAAAGTTGAGGCAGATGTGGTAACACACCTGTAGTTGTAGCCACTAGGTAGGCCAAGGCCAGGAAGATCACAAGTTCAAGACCAGTCTGGGCAACTTACCAAGACTCTGTCTCAAAAAAGGCTAGAGGCTGTAGCTTAGTGTTAAGGCCTAAGTGTTCTTTGTTTGCTCTCCAATGCTGCGTAAAATACGAGATTGAAATAAAGATAATCCTAGATGGACAAAAACAGAATTTACTGCTGGAAGAACTGCCCTATTAGAAATACTAAAGGAATAATTTTAGGCCCAAAGAAAATTATAGCAGATTATAACTTGAATACATAAACACTAAAGCAATTTCAGATTACACTATACAGTAGTAGTAATAAAAACAACATGATACTGGCATAGAAATAGACACATAGATCATTTCCATAGAATAGATGAAATAAGCTCATGCAGCTACACCTATTTGGTACTTATTAAAAGTGCCAAAAATATTTGCTGGAGAAATGATAGCCTCTTTAACAAATGGTACCGGGCAGGGATTGCAGGGAGCTGAATGAATAGCACAAGGCCCTAGGTTCAGTTCCCCAACACTGCATTGCTGGGCTGGCCTAACTACAAAGCAAGACCTTGTCTCGAAAAATAAATAAAAATTTATTCTGGGAAAGCTGGAGATTCACTTACAGCAGATTGAAATTAAATCCCTCTCTCTCACTTGATACAAATAACAACTCAGTGGGCTGGAGGAATGGCTCAGCAGTTAAAGCGCTTACCTAGCAAGTGCTGTTGTCAATCGCTAAGTACTAGAGTTGATTCCCCGGCACCACATAAGCTGGGCGTGGTGGCGCATGACTGTAATTCCAGCACTCGGGAGGCTGAGGCAGGAGAACTGCCCTGAGTCCAGTGCTATCCTGGGCTCCATAGTGAGTGAGTTCAGGACCAGTGAGATCCTGTCTCCAAAAAAAAATTTATATATATATATATATATATATATATATATATCAACTCCAAATAGATCAAAGACCAAATAGAAGACCTAAAACTTTTGAAACTGGTTAGAAGAAAACAGGAAAAATAATTTTAAAGTACAGGCACAGACAGTGATTTCCTGAATAGAACTCTGATAGCTCAAGAAATAATAACAAAAAACAATAATTGGGGATTGCATGAGATTAAAAAGCTTCTGCATAGCAAAGGAAATAATCAGCACAGTGAAGAGACAACCTGTAAAATGGGAAAATTTTTGCCAACTACTTTTTTTTTTTTAATTGGGTCTCCCTCTGTGGTCCAAGCTGGTCTTGAACTAACTATGGAGCTCAGGCTGGCCTTGGACTCAACAGCAATCCTCCTACATAAGACTCTCTAGTGCTGGGATTGCAGGCATGTGCCACTAAACCTAGTTTATGTGGTGCTGGAGAATCGAACCCGGAGTCTTGTGTTTGCTGAGCAAGTGCTGTAACCACTGCCATTCCTCTAACCCCCAACTACTCTTTTGACCTGGGGCAGTGGGGGGCGAGGGGTGGGGGAGGGAGGTGTATTGTAGTTTATTTCTGTAGTGTCCTAAACAAACAGCCACTGAGCTGCAGTCCTGACCCTTATTTATTTATTTATTTATTTATTTATTTATTAGTAGCCCAGGCCAGCCGTGGACTTGACAGTCCTCCTGCCTCAGATACCCAAGTTTTGGGATTACAGGCATGCATCACCATGCCTTACTTTATGTGGTCCTAAGGAATTGAACCAAGAGCCTTGCACTTGCTGGTATGTGTGTGCTGTAATTTCTGTGTCAATCCTCCAGACCCCCTTATTTTTTATATTGAGACAGTGTCTTTTTTTATTTTTTAAGACAGGGTCATGCTCTATAGCCTAGGGTGGTCCTGAACTCACTGTTGTAGCCCAGGCTGGCCCTGAACTCAGGACATTCCACCTGCCTGAGCCTCCCAAGTGCTGGGATTATAGGCGTGTGTGTCACCACACCCAGTTTTGTATGGTGCTCAGGGCTTTGTGCTTGCATTGCAAGCTCTTTAACTGCGATGTCATTTCTCCAGCCCTGAGAGTGTCTTTTTAACTCACCTAGGCTAGTTTTGAAGTTGCACTAGTCCTGCCTCAGCCTTCTGAGTAGCTAGGATTTTTCTTTCCTTTTCTTTTTTGAAGACTTTGTAGTCCAGGCTGGTCCTGAACTCACTGTATAGGCCAGGCTGACCTTGAACAAATGGCAGTTCTGCCTCAGCCTCCCAAGTTCTGGGAATATAGGCATGCACCACAGGTCTGGTTTATATGGTGCTGGGATATCAAACTCAGGGCCTTATGCTTCCTAGACAAACATTCTAACTGCTGTGTTATTCTTCTTGCCCCAGCAGCTGGGATGATGGGCATACACTATTGTATTATCTACCTGTTATCCAGATCTCTAAAAACTTAACACCAAAAGAAATAATTCAGTCAATAAAAAGGCAAATGAACAAACACTTATCAAAAGGAGTATAAATGGTCAGTGATTATATTAAAATATTTGACTTTCATACATTGATTACTCATATTTCACTAATAATATCTTGCCCTATTTGGTATTTCCTTTTACCTATCAATTCATCCCTAATTTTATGCATAGCCTTACTTTTTTCTCAGCTCATTCTCCTCTAGCTGTTGTCTCTTTTTCTCTGGGGTCATTGGTGTCACTGGCCCCCCTTTCACTTTCTAAGTTTCCTTTAAGTATTCTCTCCAGTACTGGCTTAGTGGCTACAAATTTCTTTAAGCTTTTTCTGTCATGGAATGTTTTAATTTCTCCCTTTATATTAAAAGATAATTTTGCTGGATATAGCAGTCTTGGTTGGCATTTATGTTCTTTTAGTGCTTGGATGACATTGTTCCATGATCTCCTGGCTCTTAGAGTCTGGATTGAGAAGTCTGCAGTTATCCTGATGGGCTTATCTTTGTAGGTCACCTTCTGTTTTTCTCTTACCGCTTTCAGTATTTTCTCTTTGTGTTGGATTTCTAGAACTTTAATTATGATGTGTCGTGATGAGGATCTCTTCTGATCAAAGTTGTTTGGTGTTCTGTATGCCTGTATTGGTTCCATGTTCATTTCTTTCCTTAGATTTGGGAAATTTTCTTCCATAATTTCATTGAAAATGTCCTTTAAGCCTTTTGTTTTGTCCTCAGTCTTCTCCTGGCCTTCCATAATTCTGAGGTGGTTTCTCCTTGTATCATCCATTAGCCATTGTAATGATTCAGTCAAAAAAAATCTGAAATAACTGAGCATAGCTATTTATCTATTGCTTTAACTGTAGCATACTTATGTGATACAGATTTAAGTCCATTTAATGTAGAAAATTGATAAAGTCTTAAGCTTGTTGAATTAAGCAATTCACTTTTTTGATGTTGAATGTGAGTTTATCCTCTTTGAGAGGCAGAAACATAAGCAGCACCAAAACAGCTTGGAGGAAAGGTAACATCTAAAGAGAAACAGTAATAAAAAAATAGATTGGTAATTAAATCATCTGATTGATATACTTTTAAAACAGTACCAGTTCTTCTATAAAATCTGTGAAATCTCCCCACAACATTATTATTAGTAATAGTATATTAGTGCGCAAAATAGAATAATTTCTAATTAATAATGCAACATGGGGAATTGACATAAAATCTCTTAAGAATACAAATGCATGAATATATGGATGGATAGACAGATAAAATTATAACCCAAATCTAGCAGAATGTTAGTAATCAGTAAAATGTGAATAATTAAGTTATGAAAGTTAAAAAATTCTAAAATAACTAAATTTGCCTTCATATCTGTTACTTTAACTATATGTGATATAGATTTAAGTTCATTTAGTGTAGCAATGTGATATAGTTTTAACTTTGTTTTATTGTAGCAATTCACTTATTAGGTCACTGATGAAAATTTATCCTAAGAAAACTGATTGATGTAAAGATAATCGTGTGAATGTACAGTATGTACCTTCCAGTATTCAGCTAAGGCATTTGAAATTTAACTTTTTTTTTCCTCTTTCCCAAATTTACTAGTCTCTTGAACTACATGCTTGTAGTTATTTTCTAATGTGAATTGGTGGGTAAGGCCAGGTTTAAGAATAGCAACAAAGATATAGCAAAATATAGAAAAAAAATTCTTTTGATAAATATCCCAGTAAAGGGATTGGTTGGATTCAGAGAAGAGGCATCAAGATTTAACTACCGCGAGCCCATTCGAGGAATAGGAAGCTGAGTTAGAGTGCTGACTTAAGTGAAATGATTTAGGTGCGGAAGATTAGTATGTTAAGTAGTGTATAGTTTCTCTGACTTGGAAAACCCAGAACACAGACATTCTATAGTACCACATGAAACAATAGCCGGAGTTGGGGGAAGGGATAGGGAGAGGGTGGAAGGATCAAAAATGGGAAGGGATTGTAAAGTTGATATGATACATATGTGCACGAAATACCCAAATTCATTGTAAACAGTATGTATTACATATGTATATTAATAAAATAGTGGGTAAAATATTTGTTTTTTAGCTACCAGGAATATATAATAGCTATATGATGATTTCATCTTGCCCCAGTCAAAATGGCTATCACCAAGAATAAAAGAAAATAGTAAGTACTAGTGAGGCTATAGAGAAAATAAAAACTCTGATTCACTGTTGATGGGAATGTGAATATGTACAGCTACTATAAAGATCAGTATAGAGTTTCCTCAAAGAACTATATCTAGAACCACCATATGTTCCAGTATACCTCTCCTCCCTCAGCAGCATGTCTTGGAAGTAATTAGCATGTTCTAGAGATACCTGCCTTCTCATGTTTATTGCAGTGAAGTTCACAATCGCCAAATTAAAGAGTCAGCATATATGCCTGTCAATAAATGAATGAAGAAAATGTGGCACGTAGGCTAGAAGAATGGTACAGCGGTTAGAGTGCAAAGCCCCTGAGTTCAATTCACCAACACCAAAAAAAAAAAAAAAAAAAAAAAACAGGTGTGGTAGCGCACACCTATAATCCCAACAATGGGGAGGCTGAGACAGGAGGATTATCCTGAGTTCAGGATCAGCCTGGGCTACAGACTGAGACCCTGTCTCAAAGAAAGAAAGAAAGAAAGAAAGAAAATGTAACATGTATGCACCATAGAATATTATTCAGCCATTAAAAAATAAGCCATACTTAGACAAATATAGCATGCTTTTCCAAATATATGGAATTTAAGAGGAAAATAAGAAGGTATCAAAGTAGAAGAAAGAATAATAAGAAAGGGATCAGGGAGGGAGGGAAAGGGAGTTTAAAGGTGGTAATGGGTTTGTTGCCCTGCAATTCTATATCATATTTAGATTTGTTATGAAAACAACTTTAAATTTTAAAAAGAACAAAAACTCAATGGAAACGGTAAATATGTGGATAAATGTAAAAGAGTGTGTATAAGTTTTAGCTTTTAATTTAAGAAGGTCAGGTTCTCTAAAGTAGTAGTTACAACACTTATAATAGGAGTCATGTGTAACAGTGTAAAGAGAAAAGGAGTGGAGCTGCGTAGGAGAAGATTTGCAGTATTCAGTGAAATAAGGTCACTAGCAAGTTAAGGAGATAATTTTATTTTAAAATGCATATTGTAATACCTGGTACAAGTACTCAAAAACAATTATCCAAGAAAATAAACACAAGATTTAAAATGATATACAAAAAAAGCAGTAAGGTGGACAGAAATAATAATATGGACAGAAAGATGGTCATAGCAAGTAGTAAAATGGCAGGCATGAAGTAAATACTATTAGTGCTTTAGTGTGTATTAAATATAAATACATAGTACTTTCCATTCATGATAGAAATTACCAAGAATTTTAAGACTCAGCTGTAAGAGACTCACTTTATAGTCACAGATACAAATAAGATTAAAGGAAAGGGGAAAATACACCATGTAAATTGTAACTGGAGAAAGTTTAGAAAACCAAAACAGAAAACCCAGCATGCATTTTGGATCCTGTAATTACAGCAGTCTGGGATGCTCAGGCCGGAAAGAGGATCTCAAATTTAAGCCCAGCCTGGCAACTTAGTGACAATTAGACTATCAAAAATAAGAAAATTAAAAGGACTGAGGATGCAGCTCAGTATACAACCTTTGGGTTCAATCCCCAGTACCCCCCAAAATAAACAAAAACCTATGACATTTGCAAATGATAGCTTAGACTAGAACTATTCAGTGGTCTTACTTTAAAAAAATAAAAGTCTTATAGAAAAACTTTTCATCTTAAGTAGTGTTCATGATAAGTGTATTATATGCACATATTTGTATTTATAGTACATTGATATATACATTCTCTATTTCTTTTAAAACGTATTAATGGGGTCTGGAGGAATGGCTCACGCACTTAAATACCCGAGTTCTGTTCCCCAGCACCACATAAGCTGGGAGTAGTGGTGCATGCTTGTAATCCCAGCACTGGGGAGGCTGAGACAGAAGGATTGCCATGAGTCCAAGGCCAGCCTGGGCTACAGAGCGAGACCTTGTCTCAAAAAAAAAAAAATCGAAAATTAAAACTTTTTAATGGTCACATATCTATATAATAACTTTTTAAAAATAATTCTGAAACAGAGAGAGGAAGTACTTTAGAGATTTTATCTAGGATTTCACGGGGTTTTGTTGTCAGGGAGGAGAGGTTGTTACTTTTTTTTGTTTTTTAAGATAGGTTCTTGCTCTGTAGTCCGCACTCGACCTGAACTCGTGTTTTAGTTGTTTGTTGCTGGGACAGAATGCCCAACATCCACAACTTAAGGGAGGAGAGATTTACAGTATCTCCCAGTTTCGCAGTCTCACAGTCATTCTTAGGAATCTGGCAGTGGTCTAGGGAAGAAAGGCTTTGCAAGCTGTGACTGCCAGTGAAGGAAGGCAAGTCATGTCTGGACAGTAAGGTAAAGACCAGAGCTTTTCCTGGAAGAAACTAACAGTGTTTCTTTATTTAGTTCAGTTAGGCCACTCACACCTAGAGTGAGTGTTCTCTCATTTCTTGGCCCAGGAATCAGTCACACCTGAAAGCTCTGCCTTAGGCATTTCCTAATCTCAACAAATTGACATAATCCCTCCAAGTAAAGCCCCAAGAAAGGCACCTTCCAGCCAGTCCACACCTCCCAATAGCACATGGTTCCATAGAAATCCTACTGTATACAGATACATGAGACTTACTGGGGCCATTTCAGGTCCAAACCAAACCATAACAAGTTATGTAGCCCAAGCTGGCTTCAAACTCATGGCAGACCTCCTTCCTCATCCTCCCAAGTGCTGAGATTTAGGCATTAACTACCTTGCCTGTAGTTTTATGTGGTCAGGATGATGGAACCCAGGGCCTTGAACACACTAAGGAAGCACTTTCACCACTGAAATGCGCTCCCCTGCCCCGGGATTACATGATTTATAAGTGGCTTATTTGCTTCTTTTGTGTTCCTGAACTACTTAAAATGACTACATAAGCATATATTGTTATGGTAATTATTTTTATTTTATACAACCTTTTCTGTATTAATTGCAGTTGGTTATAATTCAGAAAGGCAGTTTTGAGGCCAAGTGTGGTGGTACATGCCTATATTCCTAGCTATGTGGGAGACCTAGATAGGAAGATCACTTTAATGTTTGTCTTACTCTCTCATTGCTGGAACAGAATACCTGACATCCACAACTTTAGGAAGAAAAGATTTATTTTAGCTCACAGTTTCAGAAGGTCACAGTCCACTCACAGGTGGGCAGCTGAAAATGGTGGAATGACATGGCAGGGACAGAGCCAGAAGAAACTCCCCACAGCATGGCAGAACAGAGCCAGTTACAGGAAGAAGGCAGAGCTGGCACACACCCCTCCAGGTCAAGCCCCAAGCATCTGCCTCTTCGAGCCAGGGCCCATCCCCTAGCAGTACACAGTGGTCCATAAGTATGTGAGGCTTTTGGGAGACACTGCAAACCCAAACCACAACTATCCACAAGTTTAAGACTAGCCTGAGTAACATAGACTCTTTCTCAAAAGAAAAGAAAATTTTAGGTAGAGACTATCAAGAATGTAAATATATTATTTTTTTCTGACTCCATCCTTTGTCAGAAAAAGAATTGAATGTATTTAGTATGTCTTGTTTGAAATCCTAAAGCAGAATTTTTTCACATACACACACACACATATATGAAATATACAATGTTTAGCTTGAGTATTTTGTGCACGTATATACTGTGTCAAAATTACAGTCCCTTCCCCTCCCCTTTTTTGGCCCTGTTGCACTCTTCCCCCTAACTCCTTCTGTCGCCCCCCCCCCCCTTGGTTCTATAAATGACTGTATTCTGGGTTTCTCGTGTTAGACCGTGCGATATTTAACCTTTTGCATCCGACTCACTTCACTGAGCATGATGGTCTCGAGTTGTATCCCATTACCTACAAAAGCCTCAAATCTTATCTGTCTTCATGGAAGACTAGTACTCCCTTGTGTACATGTGCTACAATTTTTGTATTCGTTGGTCTCTTAGTGGTTATTTTGGCATCTTCCACATCTTAGCTATTTGTAGTTGTGCTGTTATAAACATGGGTATACATGCGTATCTCTGTTATATATTATTGCTTTTAACTCTTTTGAAAAGATACCAAGAAGCAGTGTCTCCTATAGCAGATTCAACATTCTCTTAGTAATTATTTTTTTCTTTTTTAAACCCAAGAAGCTGAAAAGAGTGAAGATTCCTCTGGTGCTGCAGGCCTCTCAGGCTTACATCGCACATACAGCCAAGACTGCAGCTTTAAGAACAGCATGTACCATGTTGGAGATTACGTTTATGTAGAACCTGCAGAGGCCAACCTACAGCCACATATAGTCTGTATTGAGAGACTGTGGGAAGATTCAGCTGGTGAGTTTGTTCTAAATCTAAGGACAGATTGGGAAAATGTGTCTATTTTCCTTCTCCTTACTGCTCAGGGAAGGAAATTTTAACATTTTAACCTGTTTTAGCAAGAAACACAGTTACTCAATGTATCAGTAAATAAATTAGGCATTCACCATACGAAAAGCACAAAATCTAGTGTTGTTGGACTGTGTCACAATTGAATCAGAAGAATTACAACTTTTTAAAATGTATAATTCATTTATTCAAGTGATGTTTATTAAAAATGCACTTTGAGCCAAACTGCAGAATGGCAGAGATTTAGAAGAACAAAAAGCTTATTTTTGTCTTCAGTGATACTACTCCTGTAAAGACCACAATTTAGAAAAGAGATTATAGGGATACATGTACTCTAACTTAGAATTTGTTGTCAAAATGTTTTAGAAAAATCGCTTTTAAGTTGAGATATGGAGAATGAATAGCTCATAAAGCCAAAAGCAACTGAATGGGATTCAGGCAATCTAGTTTTGTTTGTTTGTTTTTTTGAGATAGGGTCTTGCTCTGTAGCACATACTAATCCTCAGGCTGGCCTTGGACTCATGGCCATCTCCTGTCTCAGCGTCCTAAGTGCTGGGATTACAGGCTTGCACTATTATGCCAGGCTTATGTAGTACTGGGGAATCTAAGCCAGGTACTTAGCACTATTAAAAAAAAAAAAAAAACACTATAGCACTTGATTTAGTGCTTTAACGGCTGAGCCATTCCTCCAGCCCTAGGCAGTCCAGTCCTTTCAACTGCCTATCATAGACAGTATTTTGGAATTTTTGGATTCTTTACTTAGGGCTGATTATGTCCTTCAGTATATTTGTATTCCTTCTAAAGCACACTACTCTTAAGTATGGATATGGATTGACCACAGCAAGTGTTAACATCTTTCTCTTTTAAGTTTTAATAAAAGAGAAAGTAGCATTTTTAGGCCACCTTATATTCTACTAAGATAATTTAGGGAATAGTCATCTAGCTAGACCCAGTGCTGAAGGCCTATAATCCCAGCACTCTGAGAGGCTGAGGCCAGAGGATCACAAGTCCTAGCTCAGTCTGGGAAACTTAGTGACTTAGCACAACCCTGTCTCAAAATCAAAGCCGATAAACTGGGCATGATGGCACACGCCTATAATCCCAGCACTCCGGGAAGCTGAGACAGGAGGATTGCCATGAGTCCAAAGCCAGCCTGGGTTCCATCTGGGCTCCATAGTGAGTTCAGGACCAGTCTGGGCAACAGAGCGAGACCCTATCTCAAAAAGAGAGAAATAATTTTAAAAAGTGGGAAAAAAGAAAGAGAAGAGAAAAAAGAAAAGAAATTAAAGCTGAAAATGGGCCGGGAATGTAGCATAGTGCCAAGGCCCTGGGTTGGAGAGGTAGGGATGGGACTGGGGACATAGCTCAGCAATAAAGCCCTAGGTTCATTTCCCCAGCACCACATAAACTGGGCATGGTAGCATATGCCTGTAATCCCAGCACTCAGGAGGCAAGAAGATTCTCATGAATATGAGGCCAACTTAGGCTACGTAGTAAATGCAAGTTAAACATGGACTATAGAATGAGAACCTGTTTTCAAAAAAGCGGGGGGTGAGGGGTATCTAAAAAGCTCTGTGCTAAATTCATACCATGATATAGGTGGAGTATTCTATAAATTTCCAAAGAGTATAGTTTCTGTTAATGATTATTCTTTTTCTCTGTTTTTGAGGTGAAAAATGGCTGTATGGCTGTTGGTTTTATCGGCCAAATGAAACATTCCACCTAGCTACACGAAAATTTCTAGAAAAAGAAGTTTTTAAGAGTGACTACTACAATAAAATTCCTGTTAGTAAAATTTTAGGCAAATGTGTGGTCATGTTTGTCAAGGTAAGAACCTCATGAGTGCCAGAATGTAAGTCTTTTCCTGGGATTAAGATTTAAAAACACACAGAAAAATGAGTCTGGGGCCTAGCTCAGTGTTTAAAGCACTTTCTTAGCAAACACACACACAAAAAAAAAAATTTACAAAACTAGGAAGTCTATTTTAAACTTTCCAGTGCTGTGTCTATGTAGCTATCTGTGAAGATTTAATAGAAAAAAAATAGGGGAAGAAATGAACTTGAATGTGGTTTTGAAAAAACATTAGCTGCTGGTATTGTTTAGCTCTGTACAATTAGTTTAATTTATTTTATATTGCCAGACATTTCTTTTTTTTATTTTGTTCTGTTTGGGGGGGGGGGGGTTGTTTTTGTTTTGTTTTGTTTTGTTTTGTTTTGTTTTTTTGAGTCAGAGTCTTCCTCTGTAGTCTAGGCTAGTCCTGAACTCACTAGGGAGCCCAGGCTGACCTTGAACTAATGGCAGTCCTCCTGTCTCAACCTCCCAAGTGCTGGTTTTCCTTTTTTTTTTTTTTTTTTTTTTTTTTTTTTTTTTGGTGGTGGGGTTGGTAAGAAAGATTGAATCCACGGCCTTTTCACTGAGCCTTATCTGCAGCCCTTTTTTCGTTCTTTGAGACAAGGTCTCACTGTGTCACTAATTTGCCTAGGCTGGACTCAAATTTGCATTCTCCTGCCTCACCCTCCCAGAGTGCTGGCATTACTGGAATGTACTGTCATGTTGGGTTTAGCTGGGATAATTTTTAAGAATGTTATGTTTTGAAAGGTAGTTGTTTTAAATTATCAATTTTGTTTTTAGGTATTAAGAAATACATTTTGTATATCTAGTTAATATAGACACATGAAACCTCTCCAAAGCTTTAGAGGACATTATAACTATATAAAATGTTAATATGTTTTCAAAGGGCAGTTCATTAAATGAAATGGAACTATGGGGCTGGAGGAATGGCTCAGCAGTTAAAACCCTTGCTTGTCAAGACAAATGCTAAGTACCCGAGTTCGATTCTTCGGCACCACATAAGCCAGGCGTGTTGGCACATGCCTGTAATTCCAGCACTTGGGAGGATTGCCATGAGTCCAAGGCCACTGAGTTGAGGACCAGCCTGGGCCATAGAGAAAGACCCTGTCTTTTTTTAAAAAATGGAATTATGTTTATAAATTAAAGGATGCATTAATAAATTTACTCTCTAACCAAAATCATGGATCTCCAGTCTTTTATAGTTTAATTTTTGGTTCATTGGTTGGTATTTGATTTGGAGAGGAGGGGGGTTTGAAGGATTTGCAGTAAATTTACCTAACTGATTTTATTCTTGTGCTTCTAGGAATACTTTAAATTGTGCCCAGAAAATTTTCGAGATGAGGATGTTTTTGTCTGTGAATCACGGTATTCTGCCAAAACCAAATCTTTCAAGAAAATTAAACTATGGACCATGCCCATCAGTTCAGTTAGATTTGTCCCTCGGGATGTGCCCCTGCCTGTAGTCCGAGTGGCCTCTGTTTTTGCAAATACAGATAAAGGGGATGATGAGAAAAATACAGACAACTCAGAAGACAGTCGAGCTGAAGAGACTTTTAACTTGGAAAAGGTATATGGATAATAAACGCATTGAAGAAATTATTAAAGCTGGGCATGGTGGTGCACACCTGTAATCCCAGTACTCACGAAGTTGAGGCAGGAGGATTTCAGGGAATCCAAGGCTAGCCTGGGCTGCGTACTGAGTTCAGGATAAGCCTAGACTATAGAGCGAGACCCTGTCTCAAAAGAAAAAAAAGACACTTACGTCTAAAAGCATTTATACTAGAAAATAAATGAGTTAACTATTCAAACTCAGATTAATATAAAAATGTAGCTAGAGAGATCAAAACTAGAAAGCTATACATGATGATAATACTTAGAAAATAGAACAGTAGAATTTATAAGATATTTCAAGGGCTAGGTACATATGTCAGTTGTAGAGCACTTGCCTACCATGGCCCTGGTTTAATCCCCAGAGTTCCGGTACAGCAAAAATAAAAACAAATTGAAAGTAAAGTAAATCTAAGACCAAATTTTTTGACAAACTCAATGAGATGAACTACCCACTAAATAAAGGTAAAGGGAAGTGAGTAAATTAAGCTCAGGCACACAAAAATATGGGGGAAAAAATCACTGTCTTTACATTTCTATCAAAATTTTGAAAACCTGAATAAAATGAATAACTTTCTAGTACATGGTAAGACCCTTTATGACAGCCTCACAAATAGGTCACAGATGCAGGATTGTTGATTAGTTTCTACCTCTATGGGGCAAAAGAATTGCTTTCCAAAATGGCCAATAAATGAGCTTTGTCACCCAAAGAGATTGGATACCCTGCATTTTAAAGAGGACCAAGCAGGAGACAGGTGCTGGCAGACAGATAAGAAATTAAGGAAATTCAGTAAGCACAGTAAAGGGGAAGCATGTGTGGAATTTGTTACATATACTTTATAATAATAAATGAATTGGTCTGCTTATTAATGATGAAATCATCTCTAGAATTTTTTTTTTCCCTAAAAGCTGTGAGAATGGGAAGGAAGAAAAGGCATAAGAGCATCTTAGGGTAACATTTTATGAATATCATTTAGATATTTTAAGTGCATATAGTGTTTAGTAAAACAATTTGATTTTAGGCAACATTTTTTTTTATTTTCTGACCTTTGTCAAAACGTCCTGTAGTTTTTTTCTTTTGAAGTGAATGTCAGGGAAAATCTGCTTTCCTTCTCCCTCCACTCTGTTAGCTGCCTTTCTTCAGCGATTTTCCTTTACCACAGGAAAAAGAAGATGTCCCCGTGGAAATGTCCAACGGTGAACCAGGCTGCCACTACTTTGAGCAGCTCCATTACAATGACATGTGGCTTAAGGTTGGCGACTGCGTCTTCATCAAGTCCCATGGCCTGGTGCGCCCTCGTGTTGGCAGGTGAATGTCACTGAAATACAAAAGATGAGGTTAGGTCAGAGATTTGGGGTCAACAGACAGTCATCACTCAGGGAGAAGACAAAAGTCCCTGTCCTAGCAGCTTTTTCTAGCTCATACCAGTTCCCCAGCTTTCATTTCACCACACTTTCTTTAAATTCCTGCATGGGCTCTTGATTTTTGTCCTACCTGAAATTTACTGAGCTTTCAGCTCTAAAATCTTTCTGCTGGGTTTTTTTTTTCTACTTTTTTTTTTTTTTTTTTTTTTTTTTTTTTTTTTTTTTTTTTTTTTTTTTTTTTTTTTTTTTTGAGTCAAGGTCTTGCTCTGTAGCTCAGGATTGTCCTGAACTCACTATGGAGCCCCGACTGGCCTTGGACTCATGGCAGCGCTAACACCTCAGCCTCCGTGAGTGCTGAGATTACAGACATGCCTCAACATGCCCAGTGTATGCAGTGCTGGGGAGTTGAACTCAGGGCTGTGCGCTTGTTTAAGCGCTGTGCCATACCTCCAGCCCCTTTGCCTGTTTTTTATGTAAACACCTTAGCTTTGAATTTTTTATTTTTTATTTTTTTGAGACAGGGTCTCGCTCTGTTGTCCAGGCTGGTCCTGAATTCACTTCAGAGCCCAGGCTGTCCTTGGACTCAGGGCAATCCTCCTGTCTCAGCCTCCGAATGCTAGGATTACAGGCATGCGCCACCACGCCCAGCTTATGTGGTGCTGGGGAATTGAACTCGGGTACTTAGCGCTTGGCTTATCGCTAGCTCAAGCACTTTAACCATTGAGCCATTCATCCAGCCCTAGCTTTGAATTTGAAATGGCGCCTTTTTAAGGTATCCTTTCATTCGTCTACAGCCTGGGTTACATCCCCCTGTTATACACTCCTAGAGAACCATGTATTTCCTTCTTCTTAAAGTACATATTACATACTGTTACTTATTATATTGTATGATGTTTTATATCTTGTATTTTTAAATTACTTCCAAGTGGGAATTCTCTCTCTTGCTGAATTTTGTGTGCTTTACTTAAATCAGTGCATGAAACACAGTAGGTGCACATGAAAACATGCACTATGGTTGAATGGCAAAAACAGAAATAAAGGATTCTATTCTGGGCTGGGCAGTAGAGGATAGTGGTTAAGAATAGCAGCTAAGGCTAAGTGGAGCTCAGTGTAGAGTACTTGCCTCCCAAGCAGTAGACCCTGGCTTTGGTCCCAGCATTCTAGTTTGTTCTCCAAGATCTTGGTTTAAGTTCCAGCTCTGCTAGTTGCATGTTCACAGGCAAATTATTTACCTTTTTGGGTTTCTGTTTCCTCATATTTGTTCTTCAGTCTGTAAGTATTTATTGCACCTACTATTTGCCAATCTCCAACAATATGTTAGTGTATAAAACAAATGCTCTTAGTCCCATGGATCTTTCTTTTAGTAGGAAAACAACAACAGATATTGGGTAAGTAAAGTTGTGGTATGTTAGATCATGATTCATCCTTAAGAGCAAGGTAAGCACAGTCAGGACATGGTAGGAGCAGGGAAGATGGTCTAGAGTACAGACTCTACTGAACAGTTAGACTGAGGGACTAAAGAATTGTAAATATCCAAGAAATACTGTTTCAGGCAGAGTGAACAGCCAATATGAAAGCCTAAGAAAGAAGTCTGCCATTCCTGGTCAGACTAGCAGTTTGTTAATAGCAGAACTTTATGTGATACAGATAGGAAGTAAAAGCCAGGGTGAGCATACGAATTGTTTAAGGCCTCAGAAAACATTCTGGGGACTTAGTAAGAAGGGTGAAATTAGGGGCTGGAGGAATGGCACAGCAGTTAAAGTGCTTCCATGCAAGACCCAGAGTTCAGTTCCTCAGCACCACATAAAGCCAGGCGTGCTGACGCATACCTGTAATCCCAGCACTTGGTAGGCTGAGGCAGAAGGATTGCCATGAGTTCAGGCCAGCCTGAGCTACATGGTGAGTTCAGGACAAGTCTGGATTATAGAGCTAGACCTTTTCTTTAAAAAAAAAAAAGA
Organism: Ctenodactylus gundi; assembly: GCA_004027205.1. Lineage (NCBI taxonomy): Eukaryota > Metazoa > Chordata > Mammalia > Rodentia > Ctenodactylidae > Ctenodactylus > Ctenodactylus gundi. The sequence goes on along the minus strand of PVKB01003576.1, from coordinate 112,891 downwards.
AGAAGAAGAAAGAGAAAGGTAAAAGTTAAATGGATTATTTAGGATTGCCGTTCTACTGATTGCCAAGAAAGGGTTAAGGGTAGAAGCAAGGGCATTTTCTAGTAGGCTGTTAAAATAATCCAGGCAAGAGTGATGGTGCCTTCAGTCCTTCCTATTAAATAGGATATGGGTTTTGTTAGAGAAGGCAACCAGGAGAGACTCCTGTGTCTTGATTTGCTTGAAGAACTGGAAGGTTGAAGTTACTGTTAACTGAGATGAGGATGCTATTTCATGTCAGGAACCACAAAAATACAGACAATAGTGATATTAATTTTCTGTATTATGAGAAATAGTATACTATCTGACATATTGCAAACAAATGTTAATTTTTGTTGTTATTTCCAAGTATATAATATCTGACTTTGATTTTTGTCAGATTTTTGGGTGAAGGAGTCCTGTATCTTGACCTGAGAAAAGATTATGAGTCACTATGTTAAAAAAAAAAAGGTCTGACACTCAAATTATTGAAGGTTTATGTCTCTCTTGGTTTCACAAGTTTATTGACAGTGTGTAGTTCTGTTTTCATCATGAGCATCTCAGGAAGAATATCTGTGAGTCAGAAAAACACTGTTAAGTTACAGTGAAGAGGGAAGACACTTTTTTTTTTTTCCTTTAGATGTGTGGCCGGGTATTCTTTTCTCTTTTTCCAAATATCTTCTCAACTGCTTGACAGGATTGGCAAGCCAATGAAAATGTATTATTTTCAAAACAACCAGTGAAACTCCTCTGAATGGTATATATTATTTGGTTTTTGATTGAAGGAATTTTTATTAGGTTAATTGTTCAAGAATCATGTTAACATAATTTCTCTATTTTTTTCCCAAGAATTGAAAAAGTATGGGTCCGAGATGGAGCTGCATATTTTTATGGCCCCATCTTCATTCATCCAGAAGAGACAGAGCATGAACCCACAAAAATGTTCTACAAAAAGGAAGTGTTTCTTAGCAATCTGGAAGAAACCTGCCCCATGACATGCATTTTGGGTAGGTGTTTATGATTTTCATTTAATCAAACTCATGTCATAAAAATAGATTCATAACTACTGTGTAATAGGCACAGTTCTAGAGATTTGGTATATAGCAAAAAAACAAAGCAAAGTATGCTTTTGTAGAGATTTACCCTGGGTGGACTAGTGGGGGAGTGTCGTTAAATAAATTTAAAAGCCAAACATACAAAACTTTAGGTGGTGATTAGCATTATAAATGAAAGTAAAACAAAGTAAGAAGATTAACAGTTGGATCGATGTGAAGGTCTGTGGTCAACCTTTTTGAAATATGGCATGAGCATAGTACTAAAGTAAATACAGCAGTAACACTGAATAGCTGAAGTTCTGCTTTCTTACAGGCACAACAGAAGCCTTAAATAGGGTTGAGAATCTAGTCATGTTTAAGACTTTACAAGGGGACTGGGAGCATATCTCAGTGGTGAAAGCACTTGCCTACCATGCAAAAGGCCCTGGATTTGATTCCCCAGTACCACATAAAAATAAGCCAGGCATGGTAGCACATAAAGGATTGTTGAGAATTCAAGGCCAGATAACAGAGTCTACATCCCTGTCTCAAAAATAGAAAGTAAGTAAGTTGGGTGGCTGAAACAGCCAGTGGATATGGTAAGGGATAAGCCCTCTGAAGTGGTTAGGCATCCATCCAGTCATGGTAGGCATTATACACAGGGAAGCATTGGCCTTACAGTGTAAAGAAGTACTAGGAGGGGATTGAGTAGACTGCTATGAGCTGACAAATACATCAGAGGGAAGATTTACTCTGGCTGCTATGTGGATGCTATATTAAAAAAAAAAAAAGAAATAGGGAAATGCAGGGGTGGTGGCACAGACCTGTAGTCCCATCACTCTGGCAAGCCGAGGCAGGAGGATCACAAGTTCAAGCTCAGCCTAAGCAATTTAACAACTTAATGAGAACTTGTCTCAAAAATTTAAAAATGTGCTAGGGATGTATTCCAATATGAAGGCCCTGGATTCCACCAATAAAAAAGAAGGAGAAAGTCAAGCATGGTGGCACACACCTATAATCTCAGCAATGTTAGATGAGGCAAGAGGGTTGTCCAGGGCTAGCCAGGGCTACATAGTGAGTTCAGGACCAGCCTGGGCTACAGAGCAAGACCCTCTCTCTCCCACCCCAGCCTACCCCCTCCCCCCCCCAAAAAAAAGAAAAAAGAGAATAGTCAAAGGATTCAGTCTCTGTTGGACTATCAATCCATAGAGCAAGCCAAAGCCTTGAGTTTGCCCCAGCACCATATAAACTGGATGTGGTGGTACATTCCTTTAATCCCAGGACTCAGGAGTCTCAGGGAAGGAGATTGCCATGAGTTTCAGGCCAGCCTAGAGTTCAGGACCAGAGCAAGACCTTGTCTCAAACAAAACAGTGAGATACTGTCTCAGAAAAGAAAAAATATTTTCTACTTAGATTTTATGTGAGTTTAATATCTGCTAGGTTGTTTTTGATGGTTTAAATGTTTTCATATTGGATGTGGTAAAAATATGTAACTGTTAAATACATTTCTCTTGATCCATTTTGGTGAAAGAGAGCAAAGACAGTAAGTTATTAAGTATTTGTCAACTTTCTATAGCAGCCTATCATCCCACCTATTGAAGAGGCTCAGGTGGGAGGATGGGGGTTTCAACTCAGCCTAAACAACATAGCTAGTTTCTGTCTCAAAATAAAAAGGGCTGGTAAACGCTTTCCTGAAAGCTAACATTACCGTAAGACCAAAACAAGACAAAGATTTTAAAAAGGAAAAACTATTAGCCAGTTTTCTTAAAGAAAATAGATGTACAACTCCTCAACAGGATGCTTGCAAACGGAATGCAACAAGTTATTAAAAAGGCCATACACCATAACCAAATTGGCTTCATCACAGATTTGCAAGAATGGTTCAACATATGTAACTCATTATAATACACCACATTCACAAAAGCAAGGACAAAAATCACATGATCATCTCAAGAGGAGGAGAAAAGGCCCTTGATAAATCCAAAATCCATTTATGAATTTAAAAAACTGATGAAAATAGATATAGAAGGACCTTACCTCAAGCTGATAAAAGCAATTTATATCAGTCCTGTTGCTAACATCATCCTAAGTAGGGAAAAACTGAAAACATTTCCCCTAAAATCAGGAACAAGGCAAGAAAGTTCATTCTCACCACTCTTGTTCAATATAATATTCAAAATAATAGCCAGAGCAATGAGGCAAGAGAATGATGTATGTAGAAAAGGAAGAAGCTAAACTATCCTTACTTGAGGACAGTGTAATCCTTTATATAGAAGATCCCAAAAACTTCACCCCAAAAATTTTAGAACTGATAAATTCAGCCAAGTTATACGATACAAAATCAATACACAAAAATAAATTGTACTGCTGTACCCCAACAATGAAAACAGAAAGTGATCAGAAAAACAATACCATTCATAGTGGTCTTAGAAATTTAATTACCTAGGAATCATTCCTAGCCAACAAAGTGGAAGACTATCATACTCTAAAAAAAAAAATAGAGATTGAAGAGAACATTAGAAAATGGAGGGGTGGAGGAATCGCTCAGTGGCCAAAGCTCTTGCCTAGCAAGCACAGGGCCCTGGGTTCAGTTTTCCTAACACTGCGTAAACCAGACATGGTGGCACACAACTATAAACCTACACTTGGGAGGCTGAGGCAAGAGGATTGCCATGTGTTCAGGTCCAGCCTGGGCTACATAATCAGCTTGGGACTGGCCTGGACTATAGAACGAGATCCTGCCTAAAAATATGTATATATAAAGAAGAAAAGAAAATGGAAAGATACTCCCTGTTCCTTGGTAGGCAGAGCTAATATTATGAAAATGGCCCTACTACCAAACTAATACTCAAATTCAATGCACTTTCAATCAAAGTGTTAATAGCATTTTTTTTTACAGAACTAGAAAAATAATCCTGAAATTTATATGGAATTAGAAGAGATCCAGAATAGCCAAAGGAATCCTAAGCAGTCCTAAAACAAAAGCAGGAGTTATCACAATCCCATACATCAAGTTATATTACAAAGCAACAGTGATAAAATCCACATTGTATTGGTACAAGAGAGGTCGACCAGTGGAACAGAGTTGAAGATGCAGAGATACCACCAAGTACTTGCAACCATCTGATCTTCAACAAAGGAGCTAAAACCAGATGCTAGAAAAAAAGCCTCCTTAACAGATATTGTTGGGAAAACTTAACCACTTGCAGAAGAGTGAAACCAGACCTACAGCTTTAAACCTGTACTAAAATCAAATCAAAAGATCTAAATATCAGTACAAAAACACTGAACCTACTAGAAGATAAAACAGACAAAAATCATTGAAGACATAGGCATAAACAAGAACTTGATGAGAGATAATACCACAGCTCAGCAAATGGGAGTATAAAACAAGCTTTTTGCACAGCAACAGAAACAACAGAACGAAGAGACAACTGACAGAATGGGAAGAAAAATTTTTGCCTGCTATTCCTTGGGCAAAGAACTAATGTCTAGAGCGTTTATTTTTTTTAAAGCAAAGAAAATTGGTTGCCTAAAAATAAAACCCAGTCAAAAAATGGGCAGAGCTCCATGGATCCCCTGCCCTCTCGTCTCTCAGCCTGAGTTTGTGCTGGCCCTTCACTCTCACCAGCCCCGGGAAGATCTGGGTGGGCTTCTCGGATCCCCTCCCTCCTCATCTCTCAGCCTGAGTTTGTGCTAGTGCTTCACTCTCACCAGCTTCACTCTCGCCAGCGTCAGAGGAGTTCCAGGTGAGATTGGTGGGACCCCCCCTCCCAACCCCACCATCTCTCAGCCTGAGTATGTACCGGGAGCTTTGCTTTTTGCCAGAGCCAGAGGAGTTCTGGAGCCAGCGTTCACACCCCTCGCCCCAACTCTTTGTCAGAGCCAGGGAAGTTCCAGGTGACCGTGACTGGCCCCTCTCTCTCTTTTGGGAGCAGGGAATCACGCACCTGGCCCCAATTCTCCTCCAGTGCTGGGGAGTCCCAGCTCCCTCCCATGCTTCAGAGGCTCCCAGAAGATTTTTAGAGGCTCCCAGGGAATTCAGTCACCTCATTTATCTTGAGCCCCAGAGACTTCCAGAGCCATCTGGGACTGGGAATCCCATCGGCCCATGTCCAACTCTTGAACCAGAGTCCTTCAGAGCCATCTAGGACTGAGCCTTTGCCGAACCCTTCTTTCCTACACACCAAGGACAGCCAGCCAGAGACAACATAACCATGAGGAAACATGGAAATAAATCTCCTACAAAAAGACTTGACACATCAGAAGAGGATACTAGGGATCCTGAAATTGCAGAATCCAAAGATGAAAACAGCAAAAATGATGGTAACGTGTGGGCCCTGAAATACATTGAATTAAAGCAGGAAATGAAACAGTGCAAGAGCTATGCCAAGACATACCTAAGCTAAAAGCAGGTTTTGAAAAGCAACTCTTGAGGAGACCAAAGAAGACATAAACCAGAAGATAATGAAGGTAATACAAGAAATGAGAAAAGAACCCAACCGATATGTAAAAAAATGAATGCAGATATTCAGGAACTGAAAAACACACAGGATATAGTAAACAACCATTTCAAACATTTCTGCGATAGAATATAAGACCTAGGATACAAAATGGTAGAGCGGGAACTGAAAGGCCGTAAAGAACACAAAGTAAAAAAGGAAGAAGTACAAAGGGATAGAAATAATTCCTTGCATACTCTCAGATCATAGTGAAATAAAACTAAAACTTAACACGAGCAGAAACAGAAGAAAACACACAAATACATGGAGACTTAACAGCTTACTACTGACCAAACAATGGATCACGGAATAAATCAGAGAGGAAATCAAAAACTTCATAGAGTTAAAAGATGATGGAAGTACATCATATCAAAATCTTTTGGACACAGTAAAAGCAATACTTACAGGGAAATTCATAGCCATAAATGCACACATCAAAAGAACAGAACCGTCACAAACACTTTAATGATGCACCTTCAGGACATGGAGAAACAAGAACAACTTAACCCAAAAATCAGTAGAAGAGAAGAAATTGTAAAGATCAGATCTGAAATTAATGAAATTGAAAAGACAAAAAGATTGAGTCAAAGAGCTGGTTCTTTGAAAGAACAAGATAGACAAACCTCTACCTAAACTCACCAAGAGAAGGACAGGAAAAGCACAGATTAGCACACTTAGAAATGAAAACAGTGAAATTACAACAGACTCTGCAGAAATTCAGAATATTATGAGAAATTATTTTGAATACCTATATTCTAACAAATTAGAGAATTGGGAAGAAATGGATGACTTCCTAGATACATATAAAATACCAAAATTAAAAAGTCCAGGACAAGATGGATTCACAGCAGAATTTTTTCAGTACTTCAGGGAAGAATTAATTCCAGTTGTCCTCAAACTGTTTCATAAAGTAGAAAGTGAAGGAATACTACCAAACTCATTTTTTGAGGCTAGTGTCACCCTAGTCCCAAAACCAAAGGCTTAACTAGGAAGGAAAATTATAGACCAATATCCTTAATGAATATAGACGCAAAAATCCTTCATAAGATTCTGGCAAATAGAATCCAACAAGTAATCAGAAAGATCATACACCATGATCAAGTGGGCTTCATCCCTGAGATGCTAGAGTGGTTTAACATGTGTAAATCAATCAATGTAATACACCGTATCAACAAAAGCGAAAACAAAAACCACATGATCATCTCTATTGATGCAGAGAAAGCCTTTGATAAAATCCAGCACCCTTACATGATAAAAACCCTGAGAACAAGTATAGAAAGGCCCTACCAAAAACTCATAGAAGTCATATATGCTAAACTTACTGCAAATATCATAGTAAGTGGAGAAAAATTGAAATCATTCCCTCTCAAATCAGGAACAAGACAAAGTGGCCCACTTTCACCACTCTTATTCAACATAGTCCTAGAAACATTTGCCATAGTAATCAGACAAGAAAATGAAATAAAGGGAATCTGCATCGGAAAGGAGTAAGTCAAGCTACCTTTGTTTGTAGATGATATGATTATCTACGTGGAAGACCCCAAAAGCTCCACTACAAAACTCTTGGAAATAATAATAAAAAAATTTAGCCAAATTACAGGCTAAAAAATTAATACTAAAAAAATCAATAGTTTTTCTCTATACTTACAATGAACTTACTGTGAAAGAACTCAGAAAAACAATTCCATTTTCAATAGCTCAGCAAAAAATTAAATACCTAGGAGTATACCTAACCAAGGAAGTGAAAGACCTATATAAAGAAAACTACATTACACTGAGAAAAGAATTTATAGGAGACACTAGAAAATGGAATATCATCCCCTGCTCTTGGATAGGCAAAATAAATATAGTCAAAATCACTATACTGCCAAAACTGATATATAAATTCAGTGCAATTCCTATCAAAATACCAACAAATTTCTTCAAAGAACTTGAAACACTAATCCTTAAATTCATATGGAACAAAAGGAGACCAAGAATAGCCAAAGCAATCCTGAATAACAAGACTAAGGCAGGAGGCATTACAATACCAGACATCAGGCTGTCCTATAAAGCAATAGTTGTAAAAACAATTTGCTACTGGCACAAAAACAGACAGATAGACCAGTAGAATAGAATTGAGGATGCAGAGACAAACCCACATACCCTCAAATACTTAATCTTCGCTAAAGGAGCCAAAAGCATACACTGGAAAAAGGATAGCCTGTTCAACAAATGGTGATGGGAAAACTGGTCATCCACATGCAGAAGAATGAGTCTAGTCACACACCTGTCACCATGTACCAAAATCAGATGAAAGTGGATCAAAGACCTAGACATTAAAAGTGAAACACTGAACCTTCTAGAAGACAAATTAGGCAAATATCTAAAAGACATAGGGGTAGGCAAAGACTTTCTTAATAAGACACCAAAAGCAAAAGAAATTAACAAATGGGATCATGTCAAATGAAAAAGTTTCTGCACAGCAAAGGAAACTATCAACACTCTGAGAAGAAAACCAACAGATTGATAAAAAATATTCACCACCAACACCTCAGATAGAAGGCTCATAACCAGAATATACAGGGAACTGAAGAAAAGTAAGCCTACCAAAATCAAGGATCCTACTGAAAAATGGGCAAATGAAATGAAGAGGCAGTTCACTCACGAAGAAGTTCAAATGGCCAAGAAATAACATCCCTAGCCATAAGAGAAATGCAAATCAAAACATCACTAAGATACCATCTAACTCCAGAGAGATTGGCCTATATCAACAACTCAATTAGCAATCAGTACTGACGAGGCTGCGGGGCGAAAGGAATCCTCCTGCAGTGCTGGTGGGAATGTAAATTTGTACAGCCACTTTGGAAAGCAGTATGGAGATTTCTCAAAAGATTGGAAATAAATATGCCCTTCAATCCAGTGATACCTCTCCTGGGAATATTCCCAAAAGAGTTCAAAACAACACATAACAGAGTTACATGTATACCCATGTTCATAGCAGCACAACTAACAATAGCTTAAATATGGAAAACACCAAAATACCCATCAACAGACCAATGGATACACAAACTGTGGTATTTCTACACAATGGAATACTATGCATCTATAAAATCCAACAGTGTGGAAGCTTTTGTAGGCAAATGGAGGAAACTTGAGACCATCATGCTTAGTGAAGTGAGTCAGAAGCAGAAGGTGAAATACCGAATGGTCTCTCTGACACTAGAAACCCAGATTACAGTTATCTCTTGGAACTTAAAAGTGAAAAACAAAGGGAACCAGGGGGGTGGGGCTGGAAGGAATAGTGGGTGGGTAGGGGAAGGGTCAGTCCTTGTTACCTTGACAAGATATGTATGTGCACAAAATGCTCAAGTTCAATGTAAACCTTAAAATTTGCACTTAAACATATCAATAAATTGGTGGAAAGTGGGCAACTAACATGAGCGGACAGTTCTCAGAAGAAACACAAATGGCCAATAAATACATGATATACAAATGGTCATTATAATAGATCAGCATCTTTAGCCATTGTTGAAAAGCAAATCAAAATAACACTGATATTCGATCTTACTCCAATAAGAATGTCTATTGGGGCTGGAAGAATGGCTCATTGGTTAAAGTACTTGCCTAGCAGCAAGCAGTACGTACCTGAGTTTGATTCTCCAGAACCACGTAAGCTGGGCATGGTGGTGCATGCCTGTAATCCCAGCACTTGGGAGGCTGAGACAGAATTGCCTTGAGTCCAAAACCAACCTGGGCTCCGTAGTGTGCTCAGGACCAGCTGAGCTACTGAGCAAGACCTTGTCTCAAAAAAAAAAAAAAAAAAAAGAATATCTATTAACAAGATCTCAGAAAAGAAAAATTGCTGACACGGTTGTGAGGAAAAAGAAACCCTTCTACATTGTTGGTTGGTCTGTAAATTGGTGCAACCAGTATGGAAATCAGTATGGAGTTTCCTCAAAAAACTAATTAAAGATATTCTTTTTGCCCAGCTATACTTCTCTTTTCAAGAGAATTAAATATGTGAGGTGACTTTGACACGTGTACCCATGTTTATAGCAGCATAACTCACAATAGCTAAGTCCTGGGAACTGTTAATATGTCAATCACCAGATGACTGGATAAAGAAAATGCCTGTATACACGATGCAGTTCTAATCTGCCAGAAAGATTGATAACTTTGAGACTTTTGTAGAATAATGAATGGATCTTGAAACCATCATGCACAGCAGCCCGAAAGAATGCCTAGCAAAATGTATCAGGCACAGAAGCTTAAATATCACATAAAAAATTCAAAGTTCAAGTAAGGGTGATGGTAGGAATAGATTTTATAGAGAGGGAGAGGAGACGTAGGAGTGGATGGAAGGGAAATAAAAATGATAAAGTGCAATATATATTGCAATAAAATTTTCTTATAAATTGTGTGACACACTAAAGCAGTACCCCAGGGCCTCACTTTCTAGTGTAAACCCATGCAGAAGACCTAGAAGAACTATAATGAGGGGAAACTAGTCTTCTTTGATTAGAGCAACCATATCATTTGTTTCTAGTTTTTATTTGTTTCTTTTTGGTTTTTCACTTTTGTAGGGATTAAACTCAGGACCCCACCACATACTAGGCAAGTACTGTACTTCCAAGCTGTCTCTAACCCTAGTCATTTCCTTAATGGTTGCCTTGAGGAATCCAGATAATATCTTAAGGTTGTGATCATTTCGTTTGAATTAATACCAGTTTAGCTGTTCCAACTTAACATCAGCAGAATACAAAAGCTCTGTTGTGCAGCTCTGACCTCTTTGTATGTTTTGCCACATCTGTGTGTCTACTGACATAAAATCATAATTAAAATAGAAATTTAATGTAGAATATATAATAATACTGGCTGGGTTTTTGTTTTGGCTTTTGCATTTGTTTTGGTTTTCTTTTGGGGTGATAACTGGTGAATGAAGTCACTTTGCACTTTGCCTTTTTTTGTTTATTTTGAGATAGAAACTTATTAAGTTCCTAAGTTATGTAAGGTGGACTTAAATTTGTGCTGCTACTGCCTTAACCTCCCAGCGTGTTTAATATTGGGGCCTTTCAGGGTTTACCACTACAGTTACTTGTATTGGTGGTTTTTTGTTTTGTTTTGTTTTGTTTTGTTTTGTTTCAACTTGAGGACTCCCTTTAGTATTTTTTGTATGGCACAGCTGCTACTGCCAAACTCCCTCATCTGCTTATCACTGTCTTTAATTTCTCCAGTTTGAAGATAATTTTGCTACCTAGAAATTCTCAGTAGATAGTGGGTTTTTTCTCATGTTTTTCATTAAATTTGGGGAGTTGCTGGTTGTTCTTTCTTTGAATATTCTCTTTCTCTCTTCCCCTTCTAATATTCTAGTTATACCTGTGTTGGTATAGTTAATAGTTATTTACGGGTCTCTCAGACTCTCACGTTTCTTTATTCTTTTTATCTTTCTGACTTGATATTTCATCTGACCCATCTTCCAATGTAGTGATTCCTTCTGCCTACTTAAATATTCTGTTGAATCCCTATAGTAAATTTTTCGTTTAAATGATTGCAGGGGTCAGCTCCAGATTTTCTATTTAGCATTTATAAATTCTGTCTCTTCGCTCTCAGTCTCTGGTGAGAATCTTGTTTCTTTTCGTTCTTTATGCCTATTTCTCCCCCCCCCCCCACACACACCTTTTTAAGTGTTACAATAAAAAATGTAAAAAATAAAGGAAATATTGTTAATGTCTTTGGAGATTAGAGTATGTACCTAGCAAGGGCAAGGCCCTGAGTTCAATTCCCCAGCACCACATAAGCTGGGGACCTGTGGCAGAATTGCTGTGAGTTCAAAGCCAGCCTAGGCTACATAGTGAGTTCAGGAACAGCCTGAGTGAAACTATGTCTTAGAAAACTCTATGATCAGTAAATCTGTCATCTGAGACTTTTCAGGAATAATTTGTTAATTTCCTTCCTATGGATGGGCTGTATTTTGTTCTTCTTGTGCCACTTACAGTTTTTTGGATTCTTCCCCCTTCTCTGGTTTTGTTATTATTTCTTGTTATACATAGTGGTTGTGTGTTCAGTTTCTTGTTTTTTGTTTTTCAGATTAATACCTTTCTTGTGTGAGTTCACTGAACTCTCTATTAGTTTAGTGATTTGTCAGAGATTTTCTGAAATACCTAAGCCCCCAATCCCTAGTCTTTGCAGCTAGGTTCCTTGTGTGTTTTGGAGCACACCTACGTTATTTAGCCACACACTTTACAACTCTGCCTTTATTTTTGGCTTGCACTAAGCTTGACAGTCAGCCACATGTAAAAGCTTAGGGACTTCTCAGGTCTTGACTGCATGGGTGCCCTGCCACTGGCATAAATATATAGAAACTTTTCAGAATTCTTACTCTTAGGTGCTGGGAGTGAAGTGTTTACTTAGGCCATAGCAAGTGACAAGGTGATGGTGTTTTAAATGCAGTAACCATGGGCAGTCCAGCCCTACCCACCTACCCAGTGACCCTTAGGGACCTTGGTGACAGTTGCAGGTCCCAGCAGAGACAGCACAGTGTTTGCACAGGAGGAAAAAATTTTCACAGGCAATGTATTATGACTGTAAACCAGTAGTAGGCAGTAGTGCCGAGTGACTAGAAGAGGCAACCAGTACCACCTCAGTAGAATTCAGAAGTGTTGCCAACAGTCCTGTGTTCATAGGATCTAGACAACACCATAACTAACCTGTGAAAAAATTAATACATATTGCTTCTGAGATACCAGAACAATCTTAGGAGAAAATCTCCAAGACCAAGATAGCCCATTGTTGATTTTTAAAATGTATAGAGATGCTGTGTTCTGAGCATCAGCCGTGCTGCATTTTTACAGTAGTGAGATAGATCATGCTCTAGACCACTGTGAGAGACTTGCAGTTGGAATTCTAGAAAATCTTGATGTCATCTCATTGAAATAGCACAAAAGTTGTTAGCAGTGATCTATAATACATTTAAATTGTTTAAAAGCAAATGTTAAGCCTAAGAGAATGTCACATATCTGTAATCAGCTACTCAGACTGAAACAGAAAGATTACTGGAGCCCAAAAGTTCAAGACCAACCCAGGCAACACAGTGAGACTTTTATCTTCGGGCTGAGGAGTGGGAGGAAAAGCAGAATGAGTACAAATGCATTGTGTTGGATGAAATAGAAGATCCATGAGAGGATGAAACTGCTGTATAGCTGTTTGTGGTAATGGGATTTTCTGAGAGCAGAGCTGAGCAGTGCCTTTTGTTGAGCTACATATCAGCAACTCATGCCATGGAGTAGTTAACTGAGCATGCAGAAGACCCAGCCAGTAACATTTTTGTTAGGTCAGGTCCCTTCAGGAGTGACAAAGACCTGGCAGCTGAGCATAGGGCTGCTGCTGAAATGAGGCCTGATAAACTAACAAAAATGAATAACTAAATAAATGAATAAAATAAACTTCAAGAAGATTCAGAGGAGAAAAAGATTTGGGTCCGATGCTCAGCTTGTCATTTCCTTGGTAGTGATGGAATTAAGTGAAAAAGTAGTAGAAGACAGACCCATTGTCACAGGTATCCCAGTTTGGGAGACTGAGGCAGGAGGATCAAAAGTTTGAGCTCACTTTGGGTTCCTTAGTAAGGCTATGTCTCACAATCAAAAGTAAAAATGTGTTGGGGATGTAGCTCAGTGTAAAGGCCCTGGACTTGATGACTAGTACAAAGCAGGGTGGTGGTAGATATCCTGAGACTGAACAGCAGCCAGCAGGAGGCCACTTACATGTAACTTTTGGACACCAACATTCTCATTCAGGTCAGCCTGGGTAATCTAATATGCAACTAGTTCTAACCAACCCTAACCTATTACTAGCATTTGAAGATACGCTAAAGACCCACTCAAGAGTTCTCAGTGGATGAACAATCTGTAAATAGGGCTATTCATGCTACAGATCTTTAGAAGGTTCCAGAGGTTGAACCAAAGCTAGACCTCACTGTTCCTTTTGGCTGTCTGGCCATGACAACCTCCCTGGAGTGGGCCAGAGAAGAGGTGGAAAGGGCAGTAGTCTGTACAGTCATATTTTCAGCATCTGACTGTTACCTACCAACACACTGGCTGTTGCACTGGAAAACTGAACAGTCAGCTTCTTTGGAGAGTTTATTTGAGCTCTTGAAATACTATTTCAATTACTTTAGTAGTTTTTTGGAAAAAGATTGTACATAGAGTCTCATTATTTGGAAGAAGGCGTATTTCACTTTCAAGTGTTAATGTCAAACATAAATGACTTAGCTAATTTATGAATTTTTTAAAAAAAATAAATCTCTTTAGAAAACAACATCAGTAGCCAGTGTGGTTGCTCACGCCTGTAATCCCAGCACTTGGGTTGGGAGGCTGAGGCAGGAGGATTGCCATGAGTCCAAGGCCAGCCTGGGCTACAGAGTGAGATCCTGCCTCAAAAACAATAACAGGGCTGGAAGAATAGCACAGCAGTTAGAGTACTTGCCTAGTAAATGCAAGTTTGATTCTTCAGCGCCACAAAAATGGGTATGGTGGCAAACACCTGTAATTCCAGCATTCTGGAGGCTGAAACAGGAGGATTGCCTAAATTTGAGGACAGTCTGGGCTACAGAGTGAGACCCTGTTTCAAAAAAAAAAAAAAAAACAGCAACAACAAAAAACCCTATTTATCAAAATGTCTCGATTTCCATCCTTTCATCCATCTTTTCATTCTTTCTGCCTTGCATCTGGTTCATTAACCTTTTTGTTGCTATGGTTTGAATATGTCCCATCCAAATGTACAGGTCAAATTGGGCATATAATCTATAATCTCAGCACTCATAAGGTTGAGGCAGGAGGATTTTGAGTTTAAAGCCAGCCTAAACTACATAGTAAGTTTGGAAATTGAGATCTGCCTCATGTACATAATGTGACTTTGTCTCAAAAAAAAAAAAAATATATATATATATATATATAGGTGAAAACTTAATCCTTGGGGCTGGAGGAATGGCTCAGTGGTTAAAGTGCTTGCCTACCAACTTAGCAAGCACTAATCAAGTGCTAAGTACACCAGTTTGATTCCCTAGCACCACATAAGCTGGGCATGATGGTACACACCTGTAATCCAGTACTTGGGAGGCTGAGGCAGGAGGATTGCTGTGAGTTCAAGGCCAGCTTGTGCTCCATAGTTAGTTCAGGACCAGCTTAGGCTAGAGAGCGGGACCCTGTCTCAGAAAAAAAAAAAAAAACTTAACCCCTAATGCAACAGTGTTTGGGGTTGGGGCTTCTCAGAAATGTTTTGGTTATAAGAACTACCCTGAGTACTTTTTATTTTGTACTGGGGATTGAGCACAGAGCCCTCGTGCTGAGTTGTATTTCCAACCCTTTTTAAATTTTGAGACAGTGGGACTGGAGGAATGGGACAGTGGTTAAGCACTTGAGGCCCTGAGTTCAATTCCCCAGCACCACATAAAGCTGGGCATAGTGGCACACATCTGTAATTTCTGTACTCAGGAGGCCGGAGCAAGCATATTGCTGTGAGACCAAAGCCAGCCTGGGCTATGTTGTGAATTCAGGACCAGCTTGGGCTACAGAGTGGGACCCTGTCTCAAATAATAATAATAATAATAATAATAATAATTACTTGAATGGAGTAGAAGTTTAGCAGTAGACTCAAATACAATATTCAGGTATATGATAAAAGTGACATACCAGATAAATGCAAAAAAGTACAGTTTTCTTTTAATTTCTTAATTTGGAAACTGAATAGTTTCTGAAAAATCAGATTGTATCTGTACACATTCTAACTTCAGGATAATTTTTTTAAATAAATTACATATTTAAATGAACATAAAATGAAGTGATAAAGACAATACTTGAATTTGTGAAGCCTACTGTTTCCACCTCTTAGAGTGCTGGGTTCTAGGCCTGCAGCACCTGTTGTCCCAGCTACAAAAGTTTTTACTTTTCTTTTTTCTTCTTTTTTTTTTTTTTTTTTTGTAGACCAGATTTTGCTCTCTAGTCAAGGCTGATCCTGAACTCAGTGTGTAACCCAGGCTCTCCTCAAACACACAGCAGTCCTCCTGCCTCAGCTTGCCTGAATGCAGGGATTACAGGCATGTGATACCACACCCAGTTTATGTGGTTCTGGAGAATCAGCCCAAGGTCTTGCATTTGCTAGGCCAGTGCTTTCAGTTGCTCAGCTACTCCCTCAGACCAAAAGTTTATATTTCATTTTCTGTGGTTTGTGGTGTATTACCTAAGGAACTGTGCCCTAAATAAGATTATAAATTTTTGTACATAGTATGAGGTAAAAATCCAAACTTCATTCTTTTCCATGCAGAAATTATGTGTCCCAGTATTGTCTGCTGAAAATTTGATTTTTCCCATTTTGTTTTATTTTGAGGTGTTTTTTGTTGTTGCTATTATTGTTCTTATTTTGAGATAGGGTCTCCATCTACAGTCTAGGCTGGTCCAAAACTCACTATGTGGCCTAGGGCAGTCCTCCTGCCTCAGCCTCCCTAGTGCAGGGATTACAAATGCACACCACCACAGCTAATTTTTTTATATGGTATTGAGTAATCAAACCCAGGCCTTGAGCATGCTAGACTAGCGCTTCAGTCAGTGAGCTGTGATCCCAGTCCTTTCCCCTTTTGAATTAGCTTTTGACACCCTTGTTGAAAACCAGTCTCAGGGCTGGGCATGGTGACACACACCTGTAATCCTAGCTTTCTAGAAGGCTGAGGCAGGAGGATCACAAGTTTAACCTCAGCTAGAACAACTAAATGAATTTGTAAGACCATGTCTCAAAACTAAAATGGAAATACAGGTGTTGTAGTTAGGATCTGGAGTGTACCCCAAAAGTCTCACGTATTTTAATGGAACCATGTGATGTTGGTGGATTGGGGTCTGGTCTAGAGGGGTGGATTGCAGTTCAGTTAGGATTAATGGTGTGTAGTGGCCACACCTGGATGCAGGAGGGACTGGTTACTGGGCGGAGCCCTGGAAGGTTACATAAGCAGCACCTGCCTTCCTGGTGGACTGGGACTAGTCTCAACTAGCCTCAGCTTGCCTTCCTGTTTGTCCGGGGAAGCTGCCTCCACCTCTCCTCTCTCTCTGCTATGTACTTCCATTGTTGCCAGCCACCCCTGAATGGACTGTGACTTTCGAGACTGTGAGCTAAAATAAACCTTTCCTTTCCTGAGTTTGTGGGTGTCGGGTATTGAGTGACAGCAACGAAAAAGTAACTATGACAACAGGGAGCAATATATCAGTTGTGCAGGGGCTGAAGGTAGAGTACTTGGGTTCAATCCCCAGTGGTGCAAAAAAGAAAAAAATCAGTTGCCATGAAAAAAATTTTTTTTGTATGGGTTTATTTAGAAGCCTTCAATTCTATTCCATTGATCTGTGAAATCTGTCCTTATTCCAGTATCTACCTTTTTATGTCTTTTTAATTTCGAATTATGTGAATGTATTAATTAAAAAGTAAAAATTCAATTATTAACCGTGACCACAATTTATCGAATTTCTTTCAAACTTGCCCTTTTAGGAAAGTGTGCTGTATTGTCATTCAAGGACTTCCTGTCCTGTAGGCCAACTGAAATACCAGAAAATGACGTTCTTCTTTGTGAAAGTCGCTACAATGAGAGTGACAAGCAAATGAAGAAATTCAAGGGACTGAAGAGATTTTCACTCTCTGCTAAAGTGGTAGATGATGAAATTTATTATTTCAGGTAAAGTCTTGAAAATTAAGACAGAAAGACTTCAGCCACTCCATACAATATAGCCCAGTGTTTTGAGGTTTTTTTTAATTGAATCTCAAACTAGAGAAGTATACATTTCAAACAGAAAATAATAATTTACTTAACAATTAAAGTAATCATAATCTTCCAGTAACTGCTCTAAGAGTGCTTTGGGCTTGAACTCCCGTAATTGTATAGTGAAAGCAGAAATGCATGGCTCTGGCGTATATCTGTCGATTAAGGGATTCTTTAGTTTCAGAGATTAGAGATTATAAAAACTCTTTTGGCCATGTATAGGCAACTATATCTGACTTTAGGCCCATTGTTACTGTTCATACTCAATCAGAATCATTCATTCATTCATTTATTTATTTAGAGACAGGGTCTCACTCTGTAGCCCAGGCTGGTCCTGCCTATGTAGCCCAAACTAGCCTTGGGCTCACAACATTCCTCCTACGTCAGCCTCCCAGGTGCTGGGATTACAGGTGTACACCACCATGCCTGCCTTTATGTGGTACAAAGGAATGAACTCAGGGCCTTGAGCTTGCAAAGCAAGTGCTTTGATCCCTGATCAGAATCTTTTACTTATTTTTTTGTTTTGTTTTGTTTTGTTTTGTTTTGAGACAGGCTGTGACTCTGTAGCCCAACTGGTGCTGAACCCACTGGTGTAGCCCACGCTGGCCTTGGACTCAGAACAGTCTGCCTGCCTCAGCCTCCCAAGTGCTAGGATTACAGGTGCCACCATGCTCAACTTTATGTGGTGCTGAAAAAATGAACTCAGGGCCCTTGCAAGCACTTTGACCCCTGATCAGAATCTTTTAAAAACAAACTCTCAAGTTCCTTCTACTTCTTTGCTGCCCTTATAATGTACAGTGCCAATTATTGGAAGTTGGGGCTGGAAGAATGACCCCAAGCGCTAAGTACCCGAGTTTGATTCCCCAGTACCACATAATCCAGGCATGGTGGCACATGCCTGTAATCCCAGCACTGGGGAGGCTGAGGCAGGAGGACTGCCATGAGTGCAAGGCCAGCCTGGGCTCCATATTGAGTTCAGGACCAGCATGGACTTCAGAGCGAGACCCTGTCTCAAAAAAGAAAAAAATTATAAAAAGTCATTTATAAACATGAAGATAGTAAAGCAATGTTTTCTGGCTAGTCCTAGAGTAAGTTAGGAAATTATTTTTTAATACTATTTCTTTCAGAAAGCCAATTGTTCCACAGAAGGAGCCTTCACCTTTGTTGGAAAAGAAGATCCAATTGCTAGAAGCTAAATTTGCTGAATTAGAAGGTGGAGATGATGATATTGAAGAGATGGGAGAAGAAGATAGTGAGGTTATTGAACCTCCTTCCCTGCCACAGCTTCAGACTCCCCTGGCCAGTGAGCTGGACCTCATGCCCTATACACCCCCACAGGTGAAGGTGGCATGTTCTTGTCACTTGTTCTGTTCTGAGCTTTGGTTTGCAGAGCTATCCAGAGCGTCCATATGTGAGCTATCTAGAACTCTTCAGGGATGATCTGTTTTTTGTTTTGCTTTTGTCAATGCCTTTTTTTTGTTTCTTCCTAATTGACATAACATTTACATTTATTATGTCATTAGGCTAATAATTTATAATTTAACCTTGTTTATATTTCTTAGAGAGCTTGTTTAATGGCTGTCTAGTTAGAATTTATTTCCTTGCCTTACACTGAAGAAATAGCAAGAAACTACATTTCTCTTACTAGTTAGTTTTTTGATCTCTTTTCCCTTAGGACCTCATCCTGTGATTGAGGTGATCCCTATTGGTATTATTTTTTCATTTAGAATTTTCTTAAGACTTTATTGTGAGGTCACCAATACACATTGCACTCATGAAAATCTGTGAACTTTCCTACATGGTAAAGAGTCCAGGACAAGGTGTGCTTTGACCAAGAAAGTGGCCAGCTACAAATCATTATAAAACATTAACTCTTGGGACATAGTTTCCTGTGTTCCAGAAACTCTGAGCAGTTAACTAAGTGTAATGTTCTGATGTACTATAAGAGCTTCCTGTCTTACAGTCTACCCCAAAGTCTGCCAAAGGTAGCACAAAGAAGGAAGGCTCAAAAAGGAAAATCAACATGAGTGGCTACATCCTGTTCAGCAGTGAGATGAGAGCTGTGATTAAGGCCCAGCACCCAGACTACTCTTTTGGGGAGCTCAGCCGGCTGGTTGGAACAGAATGGAGAAACCTTGAGACAGCCAAGAAAGCAGAATATGAAGGTAAATAAAGACTGAGCACTACTGTCAGAGCTTTCTAAGCAAGGGTTTTTTGTTTTGTTTTGTTTTGTTTTGTTTTCAGGAATGCACGTGCACAAGCAAGTTTTACTATCTTGTTCTTCCCACATAAACGTGAATTAGGTGGTGGAAACTGTTCCAGATTATATCCCTATCCAGTATAGATGCCAGCCTTTTCCTGGCTAAGCAGAGTGCTACTCCTGACATAGCCTCTGATCTTGGTGCTCTGTCCACTCCCCTCCCTCAGTGTTTCAAACAAAAAAATATTTTGCATGATTTTCCTCTTTCATTCAGCCCAATAAAGCACACACATGTTGAGCTGAGAAATGATTGTATAACATTGTTAAATCTAATTTTCATTAGAATTCGCCAGAAAGGAGGCTTTTAAATCAGTAATCTTCTGTTAATACTCTTAAAAAGCTGTGTATGTCTAAATTCTAGGCTAAGGCTTGGCTGAATTGTCTGGTTTCGTTGGCCAGTCCTAGTCATTGCTATGTCTATAATCATATCCACTGTTAAGGCACTTAGGATCTATTTAATAAGGCTCAACTGCCCTTATTTTATTTTACTCTAAAATGAATCACATTGGGCCATGAGCCATCATTCAAGGATTTGATGGTTCTCAGCCACCAAGGAAAAATACTTGAGATTTTTGAGTTTTTAAAGTTCTTGTCACTGTTCTTGTTAATAATCTGGCATGGCTTCAGTAAAGAAATGAGTATTAAACATTAGATTAGGCAGGACTCTTGCCCTTTTACCTGTATTTTTTCCATTTCAAATCTATGTATTGGTTCATTTTGCCAGATTAGAGCCATTTTCTCTACAGTGCTCAGTTATTAGTCTTGTTGGCTAAATCCCAGTCCATTATTTTCCAGCAAATGTAAATTATTAAGGATGCCCCCCTTTACTGAAGTGTATGCAGTATCCAAAGTTTAATCCTTTTGTTAAAATTAATTATTATAAAATTATCTGACAGGCTTCCCTAAGGATCTTCTGCAGAAGCCTAATCCTGCAAGATAATAAGCCCAAAAAATATTTTATGGCAAAGTGAGTTTGAAAAGCATTCCAAACAATGTGTCTTAGAAACTTACAGGTATATTCTTATGTTGAATCTCGAAGACCTATAATAAAGAAACTTTTATTATCTGAAATTTTCTGAAATTGGACCAGGTATTCTTATAGTTTCTCCTTAAATCCTAAAGAAATATTTTTTAGAACATTCTCTGAGAAACCCTTGTCAGTTCCATAAGAACCTAGAACTTGAGGGAGCTTTGATGTTTCTGACCGTAATGCAAATTAAAGCCAAACATACCATTCACTTGAAGGCTAACAGAAAGTCTTTCCAAGGCAGATACAGCCAGTACTGGGCAGATGGCTGTTTCCATGGTGTGAACAAGAGAGTGCTGAAGATAATGTAAGGCAGAAAGGCAGGAGCAGAACTGAGGGAAGGGACAGATAATGGATGGTTATGGGACTCTAAAACTCAGGAAGAGCCTAGTAAGGGTGAATTATGTGACACGGCCCCATCTCCCCGAAACTCCAACTCAGGGTGTTTTGTGTTCGTGTATGTTAAACTCAAACCCAAAGTTAGGAGTTTGACTGGCATAGTTTTAATACTTCTGCCAACAGGTAAATAGTCCAGTGTTCAATCCACAAATACTGAGTTTTTCTGTTTCTTCAGACTTTCTACTTTTTGTGCTCCCATTTTACTGTGTTGTTTGTGTAATAAGATTACTGGAATTTAATGTGGGATTTAGACCATCAGCAGTTTTTTTTTTTTTTTACCAAGTCAAGGAAATAAGTTGTCCAAACGGCCTTTGTCCCTCACTCATTGTACTCAGTTCACAGAGGGTCTGTAAACTGGGACAGTTATCAGTGATAAGTCTCTACTGACAACTCTGAGAGCCAAGGGGCCTTTGACTTGTTTGACTTTCATGTTCTTACCGTAAAGGAGGACTGGAGCTGTTACTTCTTGGTTCTCTTTGTAAGCCATGTGATCTCTAGCTATTTTCCCCCTCCTCAGATCAGCTATAGCCTTTTGAATTCTATGTTGGAGGGTTAATGTGTAGCAGTTGGAATGTGATATGAGAAGACAAGGGTGGTGAGTTGCTGTTTCTGTCTGTATCCTTAAACAAGTCAGTATCTGTCTCCCAGCCTCTCTTTGTCCATCTTAAGAGTAGGGAGGGTTTCCTCTTTATAAATGGTAAAGCAGAGTAAAAGTTCTGTGGTGCAAGTTTTGGGAATGCCCCTGAAGTAAGGGTCCACCCTGCCTGGAATGTGATTGTTGGGGCTGCTGGCTGTGGAAATGCAGAGTTGCTCAAGGGAAGCGGTGGGGAGCCCAGAAGTACCACAGGCAAATGCTCCTCTTACATTTTGAATGAAATAAGAATGATTCTGAAAATCTTGCTGATTTAGTATGACTTACAGTTAGTTTTGAACAGCCCAGCCTTAGGAAACCTGGTTTTTTCAAAACATTGTTCATACTATATATATGTATGTTAACTCCCTGCTTCTGATGATTATAGTCTCAAGTGTCATGCATTTCTTCCCTTGGGGTTTATTAAATATTACCTCTTTGCTTCATTAGAATATAGAAATTAGCTCTTTACTTTCCTTAAAATCTTCTGGAAGAGGCAGTAAGTTACTTTTCCCTTGCAGAGTTAATTTTCTTCAGCTGCTAAACGTATGTCCATAATAATGAGTCCTCAAAATGTTAGTAAAATTGGGTACAAGGAATCAGGAAAATATTGTAAGTAACATTTGTGCCAAAATTATAATGGGCCATGGAATTGCTTCATGTTGAAATTATAAATAATCTATATTGCTATTAATACTAGAATAATAGTAGTGCTTCTTGTCTTCAGAGTGCCTCATGAGATTAACCACAGTGGTTACACTGTGATGTGTTTAAATGCAACCTGTGCTTTCTGAATGTGTGTTGCAGTCTTAACATTCTTGAAATCTTCGCAGACCAGGTCTCAAGATGGGATAGGAAAGCTGGATTCTAGGTTACCAAATGAAATCGGCCCGACTCCTCCTGTGTTGAGACTAGTCATCTACTGCTATTCCTTCCATTGAGACAGAACTGTTGCCTGTGTTTTTACTAGTCCTGTTGAATGCAATGGATGGTATTTTGAATTCCTGGGTTAAAAACAGAATTGAAAATCTGAAATGCCTTTACAGAGCGGGCAGCTAAAGTTGCTGAGCAGCAGGAGAGAGAGCGAGCAGCACAGCAACAGCAGCCGAGTGCTTCTCCCCGAGCAGGCACCCCTGTGGGGGCTCTCATGGGGGTGGTGCCACCACCAACACCAATGGGGATGCTCAATCAGCAGTTGACACCTGTTGCAGGTAAAAACAGGAGCTAAGACCATTTTTTTCCACTTTAAGAAATTCCTTCATTTTTTTTTTCTCCAAGAGGAGTAGGCCACAGTCTATAGCCTTTTCTCATGATTGATTCAAAGTTTGAAGTCATCCATCCAATATAGGTATTGCCTTTCCCATAGAGCAATCTCCCCTCTACCCCAGAAATAGGCCCTGAACCCAGCCCTGGGAGTTGGTAGGTAGCAGCTCTTCCCAGGCTGTGGACATAGTCTGGTCATGTTCTCATGCCAGACTGCTCCTCATAGAGCACAATCTCAGAAAATATAAATAGATACCGAGTTCTGTTCTAGAGGAATTCCCAAAAGAAAACACATAAACCCGCCATAGGTAGTGTTTTCTGTCTCATGCCAGAATTCAGTTTGCCTTGTTCTGCTGCAGCCATCCTTAAAAGACTGACCATTTAAAAGGATTTTTCACAATGAATTGCAAATCCTTTCTTGGTCACCAATGTGCATGACTGCTAAATAGAATAAAAGTCCTTATTCAATTCATTGTGCCCACTCTGTAATGCTTTTCTATTTAATTACATTAAACTGCATTTTCTGTTAGTATCCCAGTCACATATTAAAAAAAAAAAAAGAAAAGAAAGAAAGAAAAGAAAAATGGTGAATGTGGTTTGCTTGTGTGTGTTGTCTTTGGTTCTGGTAGCCATAGGAAATTTGACTATTATTTTAATTGAATATCCTTGTCTGATGTGTCACCAATTAGAGTCCTGCAGACCACTCTCAGGGCCTTCTTTTGTGATCTCTCAAAGTCTGATGAGATCTGTACAAGCCACCTGTGTTTCTTAAGCAAGTAGTCTGACCTTTTTTTGCAGGGAGTCCAAGACAGTGTTGTTCAAGGCAGGTTTGTTGGGATGCTGTTTTGTTTTTGCTTTTAAGAAAGAGTAGCATAGGTTAACTTCTCCATTGTCGCTCCTAACTTTTGTGATGGCAAATTCTCAAATGCACTGTCGCTGAACTCAGCAGTTGCACTCGCCAAAACAAATCTGAATCATGGCTTTCAGTACTTTTAGTGTAACTGATGTTGATCTAACCAATCTCATAATCACCTGCTCTATTCCATGGCCCATTTTGGTTAATTGGGTTCCAGAGGTTTCTAGAAATCAGACCTTAAACATGGGGACTTTGTAAGTTAGAATTCCCTCATTGACATCTTATTTTCTTCTATTTGATGTGTGATCTTGTGGCACTATGCCCATAACTACAAAATCCAGGGACATATTAACAAAACCATTCTAAACAGCTAAAAACATTTTTTTTAAAAAATAGCAGCTGCAGCATTTTAGCTCCCTGTTAGGGAATAATGTAGAGCTCTGTGGATGAGAAGGGTGGGCCCTCAAAAAGCCCCTGCTCTGTTATTAAGGGTGTGTTGCCCAGACTTTTGGCCCATGGGAGTGAAGGGCGTGCTTGCCCTTAATGGTAACTAGCTCTGGTCCAAGGTGGAAATTTTGCAGCTAAGGGGAAGATTTTTCATGGACTTACAGGTTGCTTAGGGCCCAAGTCTTAGCCTTGTTGCTGTCTGAGACCAGCTTTGCTTACAAGCATTGAAGCTCATTTGAACACATGTGACTGGGATAATAAATGCCAAAGTACAGTTTAATGAAGACAGGTGTCATGTCTTTTAGTTCTTAAAAATTTAATCTATAGCAACAGCCTATGAAGGCTGCGTTCAGATGGGCTTTTGTAATTGAAAGCAAAGCCTCCTACCATCCTTGAATTTCTCATGTATTTATCCCTAAAAACTATACCTGGTGGTGGGTTGAACAGCAATTTGGTAGCATTGGATCTCCTCATGTTTTAGATAATGGTGTCTTTCCTATAGTTTTACTCTGTCATTCTAAAAAGTGAGACATCCTATTTCATATGTACAGCTATTTCAAATTTGTTTTATTGGTTTGTGTAATTATTTTTTGGTTTAGGAAGTAGGGTAAGTCAAAATTAGAATTTTCAGTAGTGTCATAGCTTCACGAGACTAAACTTATAAATACCTTTCAAATAATTCTTGAAGAGTGAAATTCTCAGAATCTGGGGTTTTCATAGTCCTCCTACAACAAATATTTTATAAAAATGATGTTTGATATTAGTCCCTTAGCTCTTCCTTTACAAGAAACTGTGAACAAAAGTGACTGCACTTCACGGGGAGCTTTGTTTTCTTATTCGTGGTGATCACTACAAATCCTAGAAATCATTTTTTTATAAATGTCATATGATTTTAAAAGTATTTGCTAGGTGTCTTTGACATTTTGAAATTATTTTCTAATTTTCACCCCTTTTGCCAAAAATGTTTGCCGAAACTCTTCCCTAGCCAGCAGAAGATACTTTGTTGTGTGAAGGTATGCTTTAAAAATAAAGGAATAAAAGCCTCTGTTCACAAACTCTGTACCTTGATTAAAATACTCCCTGTCAACTGAAGGTTTGTGTGAGGACATTTACGAGCTTGGAGACAGTGGTGACTGTTGGCATTTTTTCATGTTAGCAGAGCCTGATTCTCCAGCTTTTCCTCCATAAGATCAAAATGTAAGCTTTTGTGAGTATCCAGGGCTTTGATTGGTTTGGGAGGACTTAAATTTTTATTTTAATATGTTTTGGAATATAAAGATGAAAAATAATCTGTTATGATGGCTCTTAGCTGTTCCCCAGCTCAAACCCTAGCACAATCCATTCTTACTAGCAGTGTGGGTCTAGAAAGGCAGAGGAGGAAATGTAGCAGTCTTGTAAAAGTCTTGCCTCTAGCTGGAGAGCCATGCTTTGTTGCTTTGTGGTCAGGACTATGCACTTCATTTCCCTCCATTTTAATTTCCTCTTGTGTGTACCTGTGATAGGAATATGAGTGTGGGCAGAGTGGAATGATGGGTTGTGTACTGTTCCACTAGAGCTGCTATTGGCAGAGCTGGTCACTCTGTTTGAATAGCTTGCAACACTTCTGACCTTGGGAAGGCCATTACTAAAAATACTCTTCTTTTTATTATTTAAGTGCAGACATATAGTGAATTTATCTCAGCAAAAATAACTACAACAATAATATACTAAGTACTAATTCAGAAATGTTGGATTTCATATCTGTAACTTTATTTTGTTCATTATAGCAACAAAATAATTGCACTAATTACCGTTATATCATGCAATACTAAGGGTGCTTTATTCATTGTTAGTGCATGTGGGGAGGGTTGTTATTACTCAGTTCATGTTGCATGTTAATGATGCATGTCTGAAATTTGTTGTGTTCCTCAAGGCATGATGGGTGGCTATCCGCCAAGCCTTCCACCTTTGCAGGGCCCAGTTGATGGCCTTGTTAGCATGGGCAGCATGCAGCCACTTCACCCTGGGGGGCCTCCACCCCACCATCTTCCGCCAGGTGTGCCTGGCCTCCCAGGCATCCCACCACCGGGTAAGAACTTCATCCTCATTCACTCATTAATCTCATCTTCATATTCTCTTTTTCCTCCCTCAGCCAGTGGTTCCAGGAAGTACCTGCTGCCTATTGTGGCCAGGCTTCCCTCACTGAGAATCCCAGAACTGTCAGCAGCAGGGCTTAACCTATGTTTTGAACAGGTGACTTAGCATCTGTACCTTTGTGCACCTGGCTGTCTGGCAGTGGCAGCACAAAATACAGGGTAGAGACAAGTCTCAATAGACTAAGGGGCAGGAGATGTAATACATAATCACTTCAACAGTGTGACATGTTTAAAAAGCCAGAGAGCCTAGAAGAACACACCCTTTTATCAGTGAATGAAGTTTATCCTGAAGTCATACTATAAAATTACTCTTTGGTCCTGAGTATATTTCTTCCATCTGGTTTCTAAATCTCACAGGATCTTTTATATAGAGTTCCTATTCTGTTTCTCTTCATCAAGTAACCCTTCTAATGGGATTGTAGAGTCAGTCATTAATATGAAACTCTCAGAAACCCTTCACTCAATCTGTCTTGGAAAACAAAAAGGCAGGAGGGAATGCATTTCTAATGAATTACTGTTCTTTGTCTTAGTCCCCAACAACGTAACATTTTAAAAGGCCTAGTCCACTGTACTGGCTGTAGACATTTTGATTTGTGAGTAGCTCAGTATTTCTTTCATGTAGAAATATGTAAATGAGGTCCAGAAACAGCTACAGTTTCACTATATAGTGAATTAATAAGTTAGAAGACTTTTAAAGAAGCCTAAAGGGAAATGATAAGTTCCAATATTAATTGCTATCATATGCAAAACGACTGATGTTTGGTATCAGTTCCTGAACTCTGACTCCTGGCTCTTTATGAGAAAATGTAACCTTCAGATGACTTTGAGAAGTATTTGCTCCACTATCTGAAATAGGAGCTAAGGGCCCAACTCAGATAAAATATGGATGGAAACTTGTCAGATTTACTTTATTCCAATGTTGGTCCTATTGACCACAGGGTTTTGTAGGAGTCTGAACAGTGCTTCAGAGGATAGACTTAGCGGTGTAGAGGGTAAACAAACCTGATCCCTGCTGAAACCTCCAGCTATACTCTTGAGAATATTGCTTAGAGAATGGCTGTAACTCCACTAAAGCATTTTTTTAGATGTTCTCAAAGAAGGAAATGCTTATAGGGTTGGGTGCTTCATTCCAGAAGTGGTCTGTTAGGCAAAATGCTGTGGCAGCAGGAGTCAGTCATAAAATATGTGCTCCCATGTGGCCAGTTGACTTGGCCCTGGTTTTGTGACCTCTTACTTAGCATAGAGTATCTCTCTTGAGTCAGTAATATCAGTTTTTTGCCAGGCCTAAGTGGCACAGGCCTGTAACCTGAGCACACTGGGAGGCTAAAGCAGTAAGATCGCAAGTTCAAGCCTAACTTGAACAACACTGAGCAACACTGCCTCAGAATCAAAAAGAAGAAATGGGCTTGGGGTGTAGCTTTGTGTGAAGGCCCTGGGTTGTGTCCCCAGTAACAATACACAGAAAATATCAGATTGGAGTTGACACTTTCTACATACATGTCTACAGACTCAACGAAAGCCCTGTCCAAAGCCAATACTTGCTGATATCAAGTGTCTTTTGGAGGACGTTGAGGTATACCTATTCTCCTTTCCTCCTACCTCAGATTCTAAATTGCATCTGAAGGAAGCTCAACACACCTGGCTACAGTCAGGGAGACAGGGAATAACTCTTGGTGGGTGCATGTACCTGTCTGACCAAGCTCAGCTCATTCTTACTGGCCATCCTGGCATGACACTTAAAAACAGAGGAAGCAGAGGAAATTGTTGATTTCTTTGTGCTGCTCTGCAAAGCAGTTACAGAGGCAGCTTAGGAGCCTCCAGCTGTGTGGAATCTTAAGATGGGTGAATGTCGTGAGTGGAAAGACCAGGCAGCAGCTTACCTACCACCACTATCATTAATATCTTCCTGTGACAAGCTGAGTATACTTCTGGGCCCTTGAATTTTTAAAATTTCCTTAAATACCTATATTTTTAAACAGAAGCTTTCATTTTTTTTTTTAATCTTTTCCTCTAACAAGAGAAAAGTTCATACTTCTTGGAAGTGGCATTTAACTTCAAAACTTGGAATAGAGCTGCTTCTGCCTGGTTAGAATACTAGCATTTGGGGTGGGGGGGGGGGGGGGGGGGGGGGGGGGGGGGGGGGGGCGGCGACTGGAGGAATAGCTCAGAGGTTGAAGTGCTTGCCTGGCAAGGTCAAGACCCTGGATTCAGTTCGCCAGCACCACATAAACTGGGCATGGTGGGGCATGCCTGTAATCCCTCAGAGGCTGAGATAGAAGGATTGCCATGAGTTCAAGGTCACCTAGGTTCCATAGTGAGTTCAGGACCAGTCTGGACTACATACCAAGACCCTGCCTCAAAAAACAAAACAAAACAACAACAACAACAAAAAAAAACCTTAGCATTTCTGAGGAGGCGTGCTGGAGAAATAGCATATACATGCGCAAGACCCTGAGTTCAGTTCCCCAGCATCACATAAGCTGGGTATGGTGGCACACACCTATAATCCCAGTACTCAGAAGGCTGAGGCAAGAGGATTGCTGTGAATTCAAGGCCAGCCTGGACTACAAAGCAATAACTTACCCAGAAGAAACAACAACAAAAAGAATACTGGCATTTTTTTTTTTTTATCCAGAGACTAGACTATAAAGTTAGTTCCTCTTGATCCAGTAAGACTTCTTTAAGCTTTAAAGAACAGCTGATGACGGCCTTGGTTGTATTTTTTTTCTTAATAACCTGGATTCCTTCCTTATTTCTACATTTTATCCAAATTGCAGATGGACGGCTTGAGATAAAAATAGCCTGAGACACTAAATTTAGGACTTCATTATCAACTAGTGCCTGTAAGAAAACAGTTGCTTATGAACTTTCACCAAGAGACGTTTACTAATACTTACCAGAGACATAGTATAAATATAGCAAGGCCATGAAGTTTTTTCTCTGTTCCTTTGAAATTCAGCGTCTAAAGTGATAGCAACAAGGATATTCCATCTGACATCACGCATTTTCAGAGTGCTGGTCTATATGATGGAAGTGCCCTTTCTCTGCCAGTAGTACTACCCCCTTCAAGGGGACAGCAAGGCAGAGCCTCCAGAATTCAATTTACTACACTTCCACTGCCTTTTCCCTTGTGTCTCTGCTGTCTTAGCACACCGCTTACTGCTGAGCCTAATTCCAGTACAGTTCTTGCTGAAATTTAACATAGGTTCTCACTGCAGAATGTGTTGTCAGAAGAAAAATACTTTGAAAACAGAAGTGTGTTTTCACTGTAGCTCATGATGGGAAATACTGGAGTAGTATTCAACTCATTTCAAAGCCATGAGCAACTAATGAACATCTGACATGTTTCTACTGACATAGTACTTTCAAGTACCTAGAAACAAAACAGTTTGAATATTGTTTGGGGTGCTTATGATTATTATCTACACTGAAGGACAGAGGTGCATTGATTGGCATTATAAATGGCATCATTTCTTATCAAACAAGATTTTCAGTCATATCAACCCAAAGCCTCTAATTGTACCATTGTATTCTGAATTATAGGTGTGATGAACCAAGGAGTGGCCCCTATGGTAGGGACTCCAGCACCAGGTGGAAGTCCATATGGACAACAGGTGAGTCCTCAGTTTGATTTGCCTTGGACCCAGCAATACCATAGTCATCTTCCTTTACAGAATGTGTGAAAAATATCTTTTTGCCTCACCATATGGTCCTGTGCTCTTTCAGGTAGGAGTCTTAGGGCCCCCCGGTCAGCAGGCACCACCTCCATATCCCAGCCCACATTCAGCTGGCCCCCCTGTCATACAACAACCAACAACGCCTATGTTTGTGGCTCCCCCACCGAAGACCCAGCGACTTCTCCATTCAGAGGCCTACCTGAAATACATTGAAGGACTCAGTGCTGAGTCCAATAGCATTAGCAAGTGGGACCAAACCCTGGCAGGTAAGGAGAACCCTTCTAAATCTTTTCCCCAGTCCTCTTACTGCTCTTGGCTTTATTACAATATCTGTCTTTCTTGTACCAATGAAATAAACTGTACAGTTTATGAAAAGGTTACAGCCTCTTTGCCTATTTATGTCACACACTGAAAATGGGGGGTTTAGCCAGATTTCAAGTTTTAGTTTTATCATAAACATCACTACTGTCTTTTGGAATATATCCTGAAGTTTTTCAAATTTCGGAAGTAGTACATGCTAAATTTACTTGAGAGAAATTGGAAAGCATACTTCTTGGTAGGTCATCAAGTTAGTCATTTAGTTTAACAAATGTAATTTATATTTTCAATACACACTAAAGTAACTTATATAGAATCTTGAGAAAAACTTGGAAGTTTCTACTTAATTTGTTTGTTTTGGGGCTGGAGGAATGGCTCAGCAGTTCCCCAGCACCACATAAGCTGGGCATGTTGGCGCACGCCTGTAATCCCAGCACTCAGGAGGCTGAGACAGGAGGATTGCTGTGAGTCCATGGCCAGCCTGGGCTCAGAAGTGATTTCAGAACCAGCTTGGACCACAGAGTGAGACCCTGCCTCAAAAAAAGTTACTTAATTTGTTTTGAGACAAAGTCTTGCTCCGTAGTCCAGGCAGTTTCTGAACTCACTATGTAACCTCAGCTGCTTCAAACTTATGGCAGTCCTGCCTCAGCCTTCCAGGTGCTAGGATTACAGGTGTGTGCCACCACACCCAGTTTATGTGGTGCTGGAAAACTGAACCTAGGGCTTTGCACTTGCTGGGCAAGTGCTTTAACTGCTAGGCTATTCCTCTAGCCCCAAATTTCATGATTTAAGAATGGGAGGCATGTTTTTCTCTTCTTCACATATTTGACTTTTTAGGCATTTTGTTAACATTGAAGTCACTGTTATAAATATCAGTGGTACCTACAATAAAATATTACATATCTGATATTTTAGTGCCAAGTGAAATGAAGTAAAAAATTTACTTGGAGTGGCATATGCCTATAATCCTAGCTCCTAGAAAGACTGAGTGAATTAAGAGGATCACAAGTTAAAGGCCAGCAAAATCAAGGGGGAAAAGAAGGGAAAGGATGTAACCTAGGGCTTCCTGGCTCAATCCCCCATGGACAGGCACTATGCTTAGAAATACTTTATAGTTAAAATTTATCTTTAGCCAGGTGCTATGGTTTGTGCCCATAATCTCACACTCTGGAAGGCTGAGGCAGGAAAACTCTTTTAAGTTGGAGCCCAGTCTGGGCAATTTAGCACTTTTTTTGTTGTTGTTGTTGTCTGTTTGTTTTTGGTTGTTGTTGTTGTTTTTTTTTTTTTTTTTTTTTGAGACGGGGTCTCACTTTCTAGCCTAGGCTGGTCCTGAACTCACTTCGGAGCCTGGGTGGCCTTGGACTCACGGCAGTCTTCCTGTCTCAGCCTCCCAAATGCTGAGATTAGCTAGGTTGAGTTTTGCTTTTTTTTAATAAAAGAACAAAACAGGAAAAAATGTTTACAGATTACAGGCGTGCGCCACCACGCCCAGCTTATGTGGTGCTGGGGAATAGAACTAGGGTACCTAGCACTTGCTAAGCAAGCGCTTTAACCACTGAGCCATTCCTCCAGCCCAATTTAGCACTTTAAAAAGGGGTGGAGATTTGCTTGTAGCTCACTGAAAACACTGGCCTCAATCTCTAGTACCAAAAAAAAGAAATTCATAATTTGGTCCTGAACTCACTATCAAGCCCAAGGCTGACCTTGGACTCATAGCAATCCTGCCTTAGCCTCCCAACTGTTGGGATTCTAGGTGTGCACCACCATGCCTAGTTTATGTGGTGCTGAAGGTACTTAGTGCTTGACTTAGTGCTTGCTAGGCAAATGCTTCAACTGCTGAGCCATTCTTCCAACCCCTTATAATATTTTATTAAATGTTAAATGTTTTATGGTTTAATGTGTCAGCCCTTAAAATTAACATTTTGTCATGTGAAGATTTCAATTTGTTTCTATATCTGCACTTTAATTTTTAGCTCGAAGACGTGATGTCCATTTGTCAAAAGAACAGGAGAGCCGCTTACCCTCTCATTGGCTCAAAAGTAAAGGGGCCCACACCACCATGGCTGATGCCCTCTGGCGCCTACGGGATTTGATGCTTCGAGATACCCTCAACATTCGCCAAGCATACAACCTAGAAAACGTTTAATCACATTGTTTCTTTTTTAGAAGCAGAAGTTGTGGAACAGTAGCCATTTTAGTAACTGGGGTGGGGGGAAGGAACAAAGGATAATTTTTATTGCATTTTACTGTACATCACAAGGCCATTTTTATATAAGGGCACTTTTAATAAGCTATTCCAATTTGGTTTTGTTATATTAAGTTGACTTTATCAAATACACAGAAATTTTTTTGTATATGTTTTCTTTGTTTCAAAACCAGTTTCATAATTGGTTATATATGTAACTTGGAGTCTTATCTTTTTACTATTGCCACAAAAATGAAACCATCAATGATTTTGTCTTGGCTTGGGATTTTGGGAATTTGTTTTAGGTTTTTGTTTTGTTTTGGGTTTTGCCTTTTTTTATAAAAGAACAAAACAGGAAAAAATGTTTACAGATTAGTTTGACAATGAAATGTGAAGTTTGTCCTAGTTTACATCTTAGAGAGGGGGAGTGTATATGTGTATGTTTCATGTGCTTGCATATCTTAAGCCACTTTCCAAAAACGCTGTTTCTTACAGGTAAAATAAGTGCTTTCTTTGAAAGGTCATTACTTGGATTACAAGTGTTTAACAGACATATCACATTGGCTCTGTTAACTCAGAGGCTCATTATAGAAATCTGTAGTCATGGCTGTCGCCCTCCATGGCTGGAGGTGTATGTAGCTCAGAGCTAACCTAGCAAGCACAGGACCCCAGGTTCAATTCCCCAGCACCACATAAGCTGGGTGTAGTAATGCACACCTGTAATTCCAGTTGGTGTAATTCCAGTATTCAGGCGACTGAGTCAGGAGGATTGCTTGAGTTTGAGGCCAGCATAGTTTAGGACCAGCCTGGACTACAGAGTGAGACTCTGTCTCAAAAAAAAAACAAAAAAAACAAAAAACTAGTCAATGCTGTACCTTCATCTGCCAATAGTGTACCACCTGGATTCCTGTAGTGACAGAATTTTTTTTTTTTTTGTAGTGAAACATCTATGATGTCAATGATTTTTTGCAGAACATATACACAGCCCTGAAATATATTTAGTCTTAAGAGGCAGGTAAGTTGAAGGGTACTTTTGATCCATTATAATAAATTTACAAGTTATGCCTATATATATTAGATGATTTGATATTTTGAATCTGTTACATTGGAAAGCATTGAACTTCATTGTGAAGAAAGCACTGATGTGTATATAGATGTGATTTATTTTTAAGCATAACACCTAATGTGAGGAAGGGAGTGTGTAACTGAATATGAGCTCTGTCATGAGCATAATTGTGAAAGGGTAGAATGCCTGCATATGCAGATGTTTTGTATTCTTTATTTTCTTACTATCAGTTGGGGCTTTTTCTTCTAAGTTTCACTGTTGTAATTCTCAACCAGAAATTTAATACTTCCTAAAATGTTTTTAAATTTAGCTTGTGCTTTTGACAGGAGAAGGGAATCGTGATATAAGAAAAAAGACTATTACAGGTCCCAAACACTAGGTTTTGGTGACTGTCGTATATGGCCCTAGAAAAAACATTTGGAGGCAGCATGCTGCTAAAATGGTAGAAAAACACAAACATAAAACATGTGTCATGTTTTTGAAACCTACTTTATTTTAAGAGGGTGGTTGCATTTTGGTGGAGCTTCCAGTACTGGTTTTAAGTGGTTCTCAGAAGACACTTTTTTTTTTCTAACCTGTGAATCAATACCCAGATGTTTAATTACCATACTTCACAAATCATGAGGGCAAAAAAGGGGTAGAATGGAAAAATGCCTCACATCTGCATACTTTAACTCCAGGAGGCCCTTGTAACTTAACTGCTATTGGTCAACCACTAGATGTCAATTTTTGCATCAAGTATTTAAAATAATTTTGAATTTTAAAATACTAATTGCAATAGTATGTCTACCTTATTGTTAGGCTGAATCGGATAAAAAACCAATTGCTGATCATTTGGACCATTAAATCATCATGAACTATAAATGCAATCAGATTTTTTTAGACACCCTTAAATTACACCAAAGAACCTGAAGCTTAATTTTGGATAAATTATTTATTTATTTCATGCATTCATCTTATTTCCCTTTTTAAGGGCTAGATGAAGCTTCTTTGGGGAGCCTCTAAAAACTTCACTGTGGGCCACAGCTCTATTAGAAGCCAGAGTACTCTTTCTCCAGGCTCTTTCCCGGTCCCGTGGGTGCTATCAGATCCAGGAGCCAACCAGGTGCTCCCTATGGCAATGTAGAGCCAGCCCAGGGTACTAGGCAGGCCCTAATTAAGTTTTTTAAAAGTTTTATTTATTTTAGAATCATGTCTTTCTGTATACTAACTTTATGTTAATACTTGAAATTGGCCATTTTCCAAACAAAAACAAAACCTCTGACTTAACCTGCAAGTAAACTAAACAGATTTTTTTTTTGGGGGGGGGGAGTTGTAAGAACTATAATAATATGGATTAGAAAGTGTAACAGCCTAAATGTTTTCAAATGTGAGGTCCTGTGGAAAATTTTGTTTATATGGGTCAGGAGAGACCTACAGGTTTAAAACAGAATGTTAGCCAACTGATTTAATTGCCTTTGTTTTTTTTTTTTTTAAACCGATCCTCCCCTTCCTATGAGGAAAAATTGCAGAAGGATACTTACTTATGTAAAGACCCCAAATTGTTGGCAGATTTTCAGCTTGAATGTTTCCTGACCTGATTAAACCTTGTTTTATTCTGACTTATGTAATAAACATCACCTGAGGTTTAAGTGGTAATTAGTCCTTATAACATGTATGTATCATATGTTTGTTCATCTAAAGCTTTTTAATCAAAATAAAAATGGAGTTTGCAAAGTGATTTGGATTAACCAGGTTTGGCTGTCTATTAGCTTCAAGCAATTGAAGAGAAACACTCCTGTTACCTCTGCTTTCATGCTGACAAGGATATGGCTGCCAGTTAAGAGAAGGAAGTTCCTCAGGAAAATCAAAGTGTGTTATGTCATTTGGGTTCAGGCGTCAACAGAGAGATGAAAGCAGCTAAGAGTCAGAGTGCATTCTGAAGTTCCCCATGCCATGCTACTCAAGTTGAGATTCAAGGCTGACATGTCCGCAAGGGTAGACAGCACGGACAGAAATGCAGGTTGGAACTAAAATTGAAGAGCAAGTTTCTGAGGACAAAAAAGCATGTCCCCTGTCAGAAAGCAGAACCCCCTTTGAATAGTTTGTATGTATGTACGCGAGACAAGTGGCCCAATTGTGTGCTTTTGTTTTGTTTGTTTTTGAGACAGTCTTGCTGCTCTGTAGTTCAGCCTGGTCCTTGAACCCACAGAAATCCTCCTGCCTCAGCCTCCAGAGAGCTGTGAGTACAGTCATGTGCCACCATACCCAGCTTATGTAGGGCTGAGGAAATGAACCCAGGGCCTTGTGCTTGCTAGACAAGGACTCTTAACAGCTATGCTATTCCTCTAGTCCCCCTGTTGTGTTTTTTAAATGTGTTTAAGTTAAAATGTAACAGTATTCTTAACGTTGCTAAAATCAAGTTTTCTCTAAATAGCACTTTTTCCTCCTTGAGAGTTGTAGAGCTACATTACCATCTTTGCTCATAAGTATATTTTGAATGATCACTGATGTACAAGCATCCCATTTGAGCTCTATGAACAAATTATTACAAATACTACAATGTTCCCTTTTAGTTTGGAAGTATGCTAAGTCAACAAAATGAAAGCTCAGCAATAGAAAGTTACACCTTTCCCTTATTTCAGGTATTTAGTGGTATCCAGGTCTTGGGAATTGTATGTAAATATGGCCAGAAATTTCAAAATTAATATGCTGTGCAGTCTAAGTATTGATACCATTTTACCATAGAGAAACATCAAGAATTTAGGTAAACTTCCAAAACAAAACTGTTGGATGGACAAAAGTAACCCTCATTTACTTGGTACCTGTTTTAAGTACTTTACAGGTCATTTCAAATAAGGTAAGAGCCCTTTTTCCAGAACCACAGTAGGCAGGTGGATTTCTAGCAGTAAATGTTAATTAGGTTTTTGTCATCTAGATGCCATAGATGTTACAACTTAAGTTATTAAGATTTTTTGCCTTATAGTTGGGGATTTAGCTCAGTGGTAGAATGCTTACATAGCAAGAGGTCCTAGGTTCATTCATCAGCACTAAAAAAAGTGAATAAAAGTGTTTAACCTCGTAGTTCATACTTGGAAGCACTGCCATCCTATTACCAACATTGTAGCAGCACAGGTGTGGGGTTTTTTTGCTTGGTTTTTTGAGACAAGGTCTCACACTGTAGTCTAGACTGGCCTCCAATCTCCCAAGTGCTAGAATTACAGGCATACACCACCGTGCCAGTCTTACGTGGTGCTAGAGAATCAAACCCAGGACCTTACACTTGCTATACAAAGGATTTAACCACTGAGCTATGCCCCTAACTCCCTGTTGCATTTCTTTTCAAGTTCCCTTAAATAATCCGATGTGTGAAACACTCAGTCTTAGGAAAGGGGGTTTAAAAAAAGTTTTAAAACTTTTTCAAAATGTAGAAAAGTTCAAAGCTTATAACTTGGCTAACAAAGACAAATTGAGCCAGGCCCAGTGGTATAGGCCTGGCCTTTTTTTTTTTTTTTTTTTTTTTTTTTTTTTTTTTTTTTTTTTTTTTTTTTTTTTTTTTTTTTTTTTTTTTTTTTTTTTTTTTTTTTTTTTTTTTTTTTTTTGAGACGAGTCTTTTTTCTGTAGTCCAGCCTGGTCCTTAGTCCTTACTTATGTAGCCCAGGATGGCCTTGAACTCCTGGCCATCATTCTGCCTCAGCCTCCCTCCTAAGTACTGGGATTACAGGTGCATGCCACTACACCCAGATTACGTGGTGCTGGAGAATCAAACTCAGGGCCTTGCACTTGCTATAGACAAGTACTCCAATGTCTGTGCTATTCCTTCAGTCCCTTTATTCATTTTTTTCTACAGGTGTGTTGTGTGCCACCATGCCAAGCCTGTGTGGTGGTGGGGAATCAAACTCAGGGCCCTCACTCTTAACCGCTGAGATATGTCTCCAGCCCACAAAGATGAATTCCAACAGCACCTTAACTAATGTGCTTTATTTTACGTATAATTGCTTTGATGGTCTATCTGCTTTTAAGTCAGATTTTATGCTGTCATTGTTAAAGGTTTGTTGTCCTTTGCTGGGTCAACAATCTGATGGAAAAAAGAAATGGGGAGGAAAATCCTTGAGAAGGGTAACACAGAATTCAGGCTGGGACCAGGGAATGTGCCAGGAAAGTAACAACAGCAGACACAAAAGTTGGCTAATGGTTTTATTGGTATTTACTATTCTTTGTGAAAGGTGTGCTATATATTTTCCATGAGTATCAAATAAACTTCAGCTTCTAAAAGTAGGAGAGGGAACATCCAGAATGTGGACAAAGCCAGGCTCAGTGATGCAGGCATGTAATCCCAGGCACTTAGGCTAAAGGCATAGCTCAGCAGCTAAAGTGCTTGCCTAGCCAGCATAAGGCCCTGGTTCAATTCCCTAGGACCACATAAACCAGGTATGGTGGTAGCACACCTGTAATCCCAGCATTCGGGAGGCTGAACCAGGAGGATTGCCATAAACCCAAGGCCAGCCTAGGCTACATAGTCAGCTCAAGATTGGTGTAGACTACAAAACAAGACCCTGCCTCAAAAAGTAATAATCCCAGCATTCTGAGAGGCTGAGGCAGGAGGATCACAAATTGGAGCCCAACCTGGGCAACTTAGTAACTTAGACTCCTTCTCAGAATCAAAAATAAAATGGATTGGGAACCAGCCTAGTGATACTGGTCTATAATTCCAGCACTCTGGGAGACTGGAGTGGGCTATTGCATAGGTTAAATTCACTGGTGTTTTAGGAGAAAATAATTTCCCACAAGTACTATCGAACAGTAAGTTGAGAACTGTTCAGGGAGAGACTGCAAAATTATGAAATATACGTTTTTTTGAGATAATGTCTTACTTCCAGTCTAGGTTCACCCTGAATACACTGTGTAGCCCAGCCTAGCCTTGGACACACAGCAATCCTCCTGCCTCAGCCTCCCGAGTGCTGGGATTACAAGCATGCAGTATCACGCTTGGCCCGTGTGGAGCTAGGGAATTAGCGCTTTAACCACTGTGCCATTCCTCCAGGCCCTCCTTTTTGTTTTTTTAAATAAAGTCCTGCAGGCTGGTTATGAACTCACTGTGTAGCCCAGGCTGGCCTTAATTCATGGCAGTCCTCCTACCTCAGCCTCCAGAGTGCTGGGATAACAGGCATGTACCACCATACCTTGCTTACATGGTGCTGGGGAATTGAACCCGAGGCCCAGCAAGCACTTTAACCACTGAGTTACTTCCCAGCCCCTAATAATTCCTTGTAAAGAAAATTCTTGGGAAAAACAGGCAGCTGCTAAGGACAAGCTGTATGAGAACAAGAGTTCGGCGAATATATTTTTAAAGGAACTGAAACCAGTAGTAAAAATTCATGTTCATTTTATTGACTGCTGAAGTTCAGCATCTGATGCATCTTCCAGCCTTCTCTGATACTGCCTTTCTGAGGCTTTTCTACGGTAGACATCGTCTGTATTAAACAAAATTTTCACTTAGATTGTTTTAAAAATTAAGGAATTAAAAACAGAAGAGTAATTCAGCTAATAGTCTATATATGTTGCCTGTTTCTGAATAGCAACATTAATTTTTAACTCAATGCCAAAATAAACAGTTTGAAACAAAATTTGAGTTAAATGAGGGCTTTGTTAATGCAGTTCTAGACTTAAATAACAGGATAAATACTGTCTTTAAGGAGAGGATCAGGTCCTAGCACACCTCACAGCAGTACTTTAAGACTTACTTCACCCCGCCTCAGCCCCCTTTCCAGTCTGCTCTCTGAAGTCAACTAAAAACTGTTCCCTCAAAGGCTCTTCTTGCCTCATGGCTTTGTGCTATTTCCTTTCCCACACCCAGAACCCCAGATGTGGGATGAAGTCAGTTTTCCTTGTTCTTAGCTGCTGCTTTTCTAAACTATTGTTTTTCCATCTTCGTTTAAAAACAACAAAACTCAGGTCCTACATCATTTGCTATCATCTCCTCTGCCCTGTCACCAGCTCTATCACAATCTGTTGGCTGAAAATGTTAGTCTCTATCTCAGCTTCTTGCTCCATCCTGTGCTCCACAAGCCCCATTGCTACCCATGGAGATAAAGCACGAACTCACTTCACTTCCCTGACTCCTCCGGTCACTCGCAATGGAAGGAATTCTGCCTGGACCCCAACTTCTTTCCCCTTCCAGTCCTCCTGTCTTTGAAGCTCATCAACTTCTTCCTCAGGCCTTTGGCCCCTATTATGTTCTCTCTTCCCCACAATTAAAAATTCCTTCACATACTTTTTTTTTTTTTTTTTTTGAGGCAGGGTCTTGGACTCAGGGCAATCCTCTGGCCTCAGCCTCCCAAGAGCTGGGATTACCGGCATGTACCACCACACCCAGCTTACACTGTGGTGCTGGGAATATGAACGCAGGGCAGAGCATTTGCTAGGCAAGCAATTAAACCACGGTGCCATTCCTCCAGCCCACCTTCACATTCTTGTCAATATCTTAACACACCCTCAAAACCCTAACCAGATACCCTTCTCTAACCCATGTTCATCGTGTTTGCTGCGCACTGCTGAGCTAACTGGTACCTCTGAGTTCACTACAATGCTCTCTCAATCCAGTTTCAACCATGAAACTTTTTTTAAGACAAAGTCTCCCTATATTACCCAGACTGGGCTTGAATTTGCAATCCTCCTGTCTCAACCTCCCAGAGTGCTGGCTTTACAGGCCTGCACCATCTGGCTGGCTTCTTTTTTCCTTCAAAACTGAGGAATGGACCCAGGGACATATTACCACTGAGCTACATACCCAACCCTTACTATTTTTTCATATAAGATCTTACTAAGTTGCCCAGGCTGACTTCAAACATAACCTTCCTTGGCCTCCCAAGCAGATGAGATTATAGGCAAATGCAACTGTACCTGGTATCCTCACCAAATAGTTCCCAAGTAGTCAGGAGCTTTTTCATCAGAGAAAAGTCATTCAAAGAACTTTTTGTTGTTTGAGATGGGGTCTCACTCTGAGTCCAGACTGGTCCTGAACTCACTATGTAGCCCAGGGTGGCCTGGAACTCACAGTAATCTTCCTGCCTCAGCCTCCAGAGTGCTGGGATTACCGCCACCATCACACCCAGCTTATTCTAAAGAATTCTAGCTAACTTCAAGGGCTACTTCTCCCATTGGCACTGATCCCATCCTCCCCCATTTCAGAGGTCCAGGTATATCCAGCCTTTCTACTCTCTTTCTGTTCAGCATCTGCACAACCTGTGTTCTATGATGAACTCCTTCCCTAGCCTCAAGAATGGACAAACCTACCTCGTATCCCTCCTTGCCTCTCACTCTGACTTTGAATCACACTAAACACATTAAAGTTTGATTCATCACTATTTGCCTGTGAATGGTCCACAAATCCTTCAGGAGAGGTACTATCCTGCCCTTAGCTGTCCTACCAAAAGCTTCCATACCTCATGTCCTGAGTCCACTCAATCACCAAGGGATCATCACCACTATTTTTGGGCTGTAGCAACTCTACACACTATTTGGCATCCCTTCTGTCACCAGACTAGACCAGGCCACCACCTCAAATCTGAACAACCACACAGCCTAAGTGTTCCTAATATTTCTACAAAGAGCCACCTCAAACCTTTCAATCCTTGGGCTAGATACCTGACTCGCCCTAGAAAACAGCAGGAATATATCCTAGTCGCTTTGCAGCTCTGTCCAGGCACCCTTCTATGATCTGTCCTTTCCAGATAAGTTCCTCTCCTAGGCTCATTAAATACTGATAAGTGCTTAACACAAGGAAACACTAAGATAATTTAAAAATGAGAGCTGCCTTGCCGATTCGCAAGTTATACAGCGTCTCGGGAGAGGAGCAAAGCAGAAAGGACATGGTAGTTGGGGAAATTTTTTCTCAAAGCCTGCCCAGAAATTACTCAGCAAAGCAATGCCAAGCAGTCTTCACAATGCTGGACATCTGACCCCAAGCCGGCCAATCCTAATACCCATGACTGCCCTGTAAAGACAGTGGTAATTACTTAAGCCCAGCGGTCTAGCTCTCTCCAGGGTTTGAGCTACAATTGCCACAAGCAATCCAGTTCCTTGGGTCCAAACAATGTCATGCGCAAGGGTAAGAGGCGCCGGCTTGAAAGAAGGGCGATCTGACTGGAGGCACGTGGAATCAAATGGCAGTGGTCGCAAGACTGGTCATCTACGTTCCGGCGTAAAGAAATGCCAGTGGGCATCCATGCGGTGTTGCACCTAGCTAACAGAAAAGGACCGCATTCACCCTTTCAACGAAAAGCAAAAGCAGCTCGCGCTGGGCGTTATAAAGAAGCAGTCCAAAACTGGGTGTGATGCACACCTGTAATCCTGGCACTCAGGAGGCCGTGCCAAGATTGTTGGTGAGTCCAAGGCCAGCCTGAGCTACGCAGCAAGTTTAGGACCAGCCCGGACTACAGAGCGAGACCCTGTCTCAAAAGACAGATAGCTAGATAAATAA
The DNA here is from genome assembly GCA_004027205.1 of Ctenodactylus gundi. Classification (NCBI taxonomy): domain Eukaryota; kingdom Metazoa; phylum Chordata; class Mammalia; order Rodentia; family Ctenodactylidae; genus Ctenodactylus; species Ctenodactylus gundi. The sequence goes on along the minus strand of PVKB01003576.1, from coordinate 70,842 downwards.
ATAGCTGTCCACAATCTAACACCCCTACAGGAACCGATCCCCTGCTGCCTTATGCTTTCCTGAAGGGAAATGGAGGCTTCTGCACACCCCCACCACTTACAGAAGGTCTCCTGGCCCACGCGTACTTTTATCATGATCCACTCCATCGTTCCTCCCAGGACAAAAAAGAAGGGCAGGAACCTGTAGATCCCGAGCCTCTGCTTCCCAGGCACACGCTGCAGAACTCGCCTCACCTGGGCCCTGAAGAACATGCTCGACTGCGGCTGTGGAGAGGGGTTACAGAGGGACAAGGCGTGACCCGAGCAGCTGGATGTAATCAAGGACGCCCTCCAACAAATCTTGACACGCTCCGCCACCTCCGAGACTCGTGAACCCAACACCAGCCACCGCCTACCGCAACCAAGCTTGAGAAGCGGAAACTGACCGACCGCAGGACGACTCCGCCAATCGGAGCGCGGCGAGGTTGTGCCCACCTACCAATCAATTCTGTCGGGGTGCGCGTGCTCCGTGAGGATGAGCGGGCCTGAGGCTGCTAGGGCTCGCAAAGAGGTTTTCTAGCAGGGTGGAGCCTCCGATGCAGTGCCCGCCCCGGGTCTCCACAGTGCAGGCGGTGCCTCGGGTTGACTGCCGGTCCCCCAACTCTGCCATCGCCATCTTTTTTACTAAACTCAAAGTGAAGACCCTTAATGAGGAACTAATCATATATTGCACCATACTCTAAAATGCAATTATACAACGTCTTGCTTTTATTTCAGGGACCTGGCGACTAGACTTTCAAAATAATAGAATTTTATATGCTTTGTTGAAAGCGGATCTTTATCGTTACCAGAGCAAAAGTCTAAGCACCTTGTGACAACCCTAAAGTTAATACAAAGTTATCCCTTATGAACACTTCCCATTACACGGGCACTGTTTTTCTTAATGCGTCATCTTTTTTTTTTTTTTTAAACTGGGGTTGAACCCATGGCCTTCCTTAATGCAGCATCTCTTTATTCACAGTCATTTCATTAACTAGCATGGCTCTGCTGTCAAATAACATCCTCACTCCCCTAGCCGGTCTGCGCCTTAATTCCCTACCTCCATGACACGGGACCTTTCTCTGATGCTGTGAGGATGCAGTAAGATAAAAAAGCACAGAACATGGTCACTGCAACCTAGTAACTGATTAACATTAGCTGTACATAATGATTCCTCACATGTATTCCTTCAACAGAGAAGAAAGTAAACCATGTAGAAGCAGAGCTCTGACACTAGAACTTTCCTCTTTTCAACCTCATGCTGCATCTCTGTGATTGCTAAAGATAACGGTAAGAGGTTAAGGATAAAATAACCAGAGGAAGAAAGACAACTATTAATCTAAAAAAATCAAATGAAAGAGGTGGGAGGAATGGCACAGCAGTTAAAACGCTTGCCTAGCAAGCACAAGGTCCTGCGTTTGATTCCCTAGGACTGCATAAGGTGAGTATGGTGGTGCATACCTATCATCCCAGCATTTGGGAGGCTGAGGCAGGAGGATTGCAATGATTCCAAAGCTAGCCTGGACTACATAGTGAGTTCAGGATCAGTCTGGGATACAGAGCAAGACCCTGTCTCAAAAAAAAAAAAAAAGAAAGAAAGAAAGAAAGAAAGAAAGAAAGAAAGAAAGAAAGAAAGAAAAGAAAAGAAAGAAAAAGCTCAGAACCCATGAGAGAGAGGGCTTGGTGATATGAACACAAAATACAGAAAAGCAAGGCAGGCATGGTAGCACACACCTGTTATCCCAGCATTCTGGGATGCTGAAGCAAAGGAGTCACTAACTTAGTGAGACCTTGCCTTAAAAAAAAAAAAAAAAAAAAAAAGGCTGGAGTTAAGGAGCAATGTAAAAGCCCTGGATTCAATGCTTAAGGAAAAATAAAATCGTAATTGGAAACAGAGAACAAGCAGGACCCCAGGAAAGAGTCATAGGCCTGCTTTGAGTGACCTTAGCCTTAGCTGTACAACCCAGCCTAGAAAGCTAGCCAAGAAGTAGATACACAAGCCGCTTAATGTCTGTTCTAGGTTTTCTCAGTGATGCCTACACCATGCAATAAATCCTCTCACCTAGAGGAGTTTCTCTTCTGGACAAGTTCCCTGCATTTACCTAGCTCACTGGGGCCTGCAGGGGTATGGTCACCCACAAATCCACCTTTAATAGCTTCTATCTCTGCCAGCACTGGATCTAGAATCTAGCACACTAAATCCTCAGGTGCTGTAGAACTTCGGAGGTACACACAATCCTAAACTATGAGCCATCCCAGGAAGCAGTGTGTACCCAGCTGATCAACAACTCCCTCACAGGGCCCACAGGTTCAGAGCCAGACTCCTTGGAGATCCGTGCATGTCCAGATACACTTGCAGAATCAGAAATGGATCTCAGCAGAAACATGCAGGTAGAGTAGTATCAATCAGGAAAGTGTAATTTTGTTGTAAAGTCCAACATCAGCCACAATGGACTGCTGCAACTCAAGTAGAGACCTGCACCAGGTCATGAGAATTTGGGAGGCACCGGGTGGCCATTTGCTGCAATCTGAGACAGGTGGGAGCAGTGATTTCTGGCCACAGCCTTGAGGTACTTGCAGTATTAGTCCTACTTTGAGTTAGGTAACCTATGTTGGGCATCAGGAGGCAGAAAGGAGACACTGCGTTTATCAGATGTCAGTGCAAGTCCAGTGGTATCACCCAGTGTGGAACTAGCACTCAAGAGAGTGTGGGTGCATGGTGAGACACATCCATAATCTCAGCACTTGAGAGGCTAAGGGAGGAGGGTTGTAGCTAGTTCAAGGCCAGCCTGGGCTACAGAGTGAAACTCCGTCTCAAAAAAAAAAAAAAAAAAAAAAAAAACCAACTTAGAAACAGCACAGATGCGATATGGATATGGATATGAACCAATTCCTCAGGTTGAATGTAAAAATCATGTATCGCAAATACATACTAACAAAAAGAATAATTTTGAGAGAAAAAGAGCGTAGACTAGATAAGCAAGTGAAGCAACGTGAGCTGTGGTCAGCAGGACGTCAGTCAGGGACATGGCAGGAAACAGCCCCCTCCCCCTCCCGAGTCCCTCCCCCATCCCGCACAGGACATCTGGAAGACTGGAAGAGCGGGAGGACCCCGAGCGGAGCGGGCGGCGGGGGACGGGGCCCACACGAACGCGTGCGCTCTGGACTTCCCAGTGTGCTCGGGCTGTCCACGACCTCGGCGGGCGGCGGCTCTCGGGCTCTCGCATTAAGGAGAAGAGCCGCCATCACCGCCGAGACGACCGAAGGGGGGCGCAGAGCCCGCGGCGTCGAGGGAGCCTGAGGGGAGGGGGCGCGAGGCCTCCCCGCCCCTTCCCGGGCCTCCCGCCCCCGGGCCGAGGGGCACGCCCATTGGCCGGCCGGGCTTCGTGCGCCGCGCCCATTGGCCTGCCGCCGCGAGCAACACGCGGCCACGGTGGCGGGCTCGCAGTCGGAGGGCGGCGGGCTGGCGGACAGGCTGAAGCCGCTGGCGGCGCGCTGGGGGCATGGCGGGTGTGGGGTTGCGGGCGGCCGCCAGGCGTTGGCTGCTGTGCGGAGGCCACGGCGGACCGAGGGCTGCCTCGTCGTCGTCCTCTTGCCCGGGCTGCGGCCCGCCGGGTCCCAGCGCCCCCTGCCTGGGCACCCCACGCTCCGCGTCAGCCTCTGCGCCCGCGGGCGGCGCCGACCTCAGCGCGCACCTGTGGGCTCGTTACCAGGACATGCGGAAACTGGTGCACGGTGGGTGAGCCAGGGTGGGCCAAGAGCGGGGCAGGGGTGGGAGCGCCGCCCGCGCTGCGGGCAGACGGACGGTAGGAGTGCCCGGGCGCCTCACCTCCGGGGCCCGTGGCGTTCCAGAGCCCGAGGGCAGGGCAGCTTTTCTGGAGAGGCTTTGGAAGATTGACCTGGCACCCTCTAGGATGCCGGGACCCCGCGCACACACCCGGAGCGGGCAGGAGGTTTGTTCCCCAGCTTGGCGTGCAGGAGCGTGGAGCACCTGGAGCGGCCGCCAGCTTGTGCTGTCCTGGCTGGCTCCCTCCAGGGTCCTGTCTATGAGGGGCCGCGGCGGAAACGTTCACAATCCCTTGTGCTCCGCTGGACCTTAGTTGGGGTGGGGGTGTTGTGCACAAAGCCTGTGAGCTTTGCTCACAGGAACAGGCTCCTAGGAACAGCCTGACCTAAGCGGACACCGGCTGGATTTTTCAGGCACCTCTTGGTCCCGCAGGGACGGTGGAGAAAAAGATCAAGTAACTCCAGTCCCCTGTAATTCCTAAGGGTTGCTACAGCCTGGGCCAGGGCTACATACTGCATCCACCCTCTCCTTTCCCTTCCTTTCTCTCTTCATCTCTTTCTCTCTTTGTCTCTCCCTCTTCACAATGAGCTGATGAGGCCTAGGCCTTCTGTCATCGAGGGTGATGGGCCACTGGTGAATCCCAAGATCCCGTAGTGCTGGACACCGGTCCCACCAGGCTGGTGGAAGTAGTGGACCCATCCCTGCAGCAGAACCTTGGCCCTGTCATTGTTCAGCTGGGTGGTCTTCAAGCATAAAACAATCCTGGGCCTCTTCACAGGCTTATAACTTAGAATGAGGCCAAGAAGGGGCAGGAAACCCTCTGGAGGAAACCTCAGGGGGTGGCTTTCATTGTCTAGTAAGCAAAAGTGGCCGTGTCTGGAAGATTTTTGCTGATTGAACAGGGGCTTTCACTCCAGCTTTGTGGAGACCTGGAAGGTGGCCAGAACTCACCTTTGACAAGCTGAAGCAGAACTTAGGGCCTCTGATGAATGGTTGCTCTGAAGCCCTTGGGTTTGGGGTAGAATTTATCTCTGTGGAGGGGTAGACCTCCTAGGAAGAAGTCTATGTCCTACACCTGGAGAAGTACTGTGACCTGAGCAGCCTCCCTCAGAGGTGTGGTGGATGGATAGAGATCCACTAGGCTCCTCCAGACCTGCCTGCATCTTCAGATACATACAGACCCCATAAGTTCCTCTTGTTGTGCAGTGCCACTTACACACATGCCCGGGTGAGCCAACTTCATGCCTCTGTGGCCTACCCTCCCAATCTAATTGGATTTCTGGGAATTGATCTTATTGCCTTAGGCTAATATCTCTGAGCAAAACTTTGCTGCTGTGGAGCCAGGCTTCAGGCAGGACAGCTTCCTACCTATAATGCAGCATTGGAGTATTGTCCCTTTCTACCCTATCCTGGCTAGTTGACAAATAGTAAGGTAGGTAGGGTGCCCTGAATGCACATCTTAACTCTGTTGCCTACTGCTAAGAGCCCTGGAGCAAGTAACTTCACCCAAGCCCCAGTTTTTTCCTTTGGACCATGGAGTATTAAGTGTGACTACCTCACATCACTGGAGTGGGGCTTAAATAAGATTCCCTGGCACCCACAAATCCATTTTACAGCTACAAGGGAGGAGCTGGCCCACCTGAAGCCTTGGGCAAATGAGGGAGCTTAGGGGCTGAGGAGGAAAAGGAGAGTAGGAGCTAGACAGTTAACCTGGAAGGCCACTTGTGGGTCAGGGAACATCCTCCATTGGTACTACATAGTACCAGAGGCCTGTGGAAAGTCAGTAGGACCTTGCTACCCCCAGAGCTCGGTTTTCCCCAGTCTGGAAATGGGCTAAGTAGCCAACCCACCTGGACTATTTGCTCATCCTGTTTGCCTCTGGGTGGATTGTCTGCCCTTGAGAATATCCTCAGGGGAAAAGGTAAAGGCCAAGGCCTGATTTAGCTAGAACTCCACCAGCAAGAGACTGCACTGACAGGGAGATCCCTCATTCTGGGGAGCTTCTGGACCCTGCAGTTACAGTTGGTACTCAGGAACATAGGGCTATGGGATAGGCAAGGCCCATCTAGCTGGGCAGCTGAGGCCCAGGGTCCTAGTGACACCAAATGAAGGGCATCTCAGAAGTAGCTCCCTGGAAGACTGCAGTCAGCTGTGTGTCATGCATTCAAGTGAAGGGCCCCATTGCACTGATGGATCTCCAAAGCAACTGCTCTGTTGGCCTAGGGCCACCAGAGGAACCAGCCACACCTGTTCCCACACCCACATGCTGCACTTGGCTCCAAAGGAAGAGAGTAGGGACATATCCTCATGTTCCAGAGGACCCTCCAAGGCAGGTGCTCTAGGCATGGAAGCACATCAGTGAAATGTCTGCCTCTTGAGCTAAGCAGCTGCCAGGCACCCTGGGCCGAGGGGCTTCTGCTTTGTGACGAAACTGGCTGTGGCTGAGACATTCCTCAGAGGCCTGGGCCTGAGAACTCTTCAAGGCAGTACCCTCCCTGTATATACTTAGTCCAGCTTGCTCCCTTCTCTGCAACCCTTGCTTCTGAAAACATGGGGAAATTGAGGATAGAAAGTTCATGGTCCTAGGAGGCACACCCCCAGGTACAAAACAGGTTGGTTCAATCCCCCCCCCAACCCCCTTTAGAGATAGGGAAATAGGCTTAGGCTGAGATGACACATTCCTGAAGTCATGGCCATGAGACAGAGGGCCTGATCTAGTCTGGCTAGCCTCAAAGCCCATGTGCTTTCTTCATCTCTTTCCCCCTTTTTTGCAGATGGGAGAGACAAAGCAGTTGAACTTGGAACACCAGCGCCTGCTTAGCCTCCCTGTGCTGGGCTTGAGAGCTAGCTTTAATCCTTCAGAAACAGCCAGGGTTCTTGAAAGTGACCATGACCACATCCCCATAAGAGAGCAAATCAGGTAGTGGCCCAGAACCCATCACACACCTTGCCTGTTGTAATTAGCAATGTTCCCTGGCTAAACCCAGGGAATGTCATTATGTGGACTTGAAGGCAGCTGAAATCCGATTAGGGAGGCCATGTTCCCTGGGCTGTGGCAGGTGTTCAGAGCTGGCAGCCTGAGCAAAAGAGGGGCTCCCTACCCAACTAATGTTCCTGAGTCAGGCCACAACACAGCCACCACCTCCTGGGGTGGATTCCTCAGTCCCTATATGTTGCCCTTAAAAATACTACCAAGGGAGTATGGAAGTGCCCAGCTGTGGTTTGGATCTGGAGTGTCCCCCCAAAAGGCTCATGTCCCTATGGATACTGTGTAGTGTTGGGAGATAAGGCCCAGCGGAAAGAGGTGGGTGCTTGGGGCTTGACCTGGAGGGGCATGTGCTGGTTCTTCTCACACTGGTCTCAGTTCTGCCATGCTGCCGTGAGGATCTCTGTCTCCCGGAGCACCTGCTGCAGTTCTAGCTGCAGACCTACCATATGATTCTACTGTTTTCCAGCCACCCACACATGAATGGACTGTGACTTTCTGAAACTGTAAGCTAAAATAAGTCTTTTCTCCCTCAAGTTTTAGATGTCAGGTATTGAGTCACAGTGAAGAAAAAGTAACTAAGATCGAACTTGGTACCAGAGAACTGGGGTCTTTGCTGTGAATTTGCCTGACTGTGTGGTTTGGAAGCCTTTGGAACCGGTTTGTGGGAGGAGTTTGGAAAAGGTTTGAGGATGCCTGCTGGAGAAGCTTGGAGTGCTCTCAACTGAGCTTATTGAGAGATACTGGTTGGAGCTCAGAAGACCCAAATGCTGATAGAAGTGTGGATTGGAAAGGCCAGGCTCAAGAAGTTTCAGATGGAAGGACAACTGTATTGGCAAGTGATCTTAAAAACCATGTGTACTATGCTCTGGCAGGTTTGTCAGCATTTTGCCCTTATTTAGAGACTGCCTGAAACTGAGATTAAGGGCAGTGGACAGCTAAAACTGGTGGAGGAAATCTCAAGGCAGCCTGATGTACAGGCTGTTACATGGCAGCTATTGTAGCCAAGTCTGTGGTGAAAGCTGGGATAAAATGACCAAGAAAAATTGTATCAAAAGTTTGCAGTGCCAGACCAAAATGGTCTGCAGTGGTGTGGTCAAAGAGCACAGGGAAATTAAAGAGATTACCATTAAAAAGAAGCCAAGTACTTATTCTTGGGACTATAGGAAAGATACCCTGAGGGCATCTCCAAGTCAACAAGACCCCACTCCTAGTACCAATTTCTGTCTTAGTTACTTTTTATCACTGTGACTGAGTATTTGACAATTTCAGAAAGTTACAGTTCATTAACAGGTGGGAGGTTGGAAAATGCTGAAATCACATAGTGGGTTTGCAACTAGAGCCAGAGCAGCATGGCAGAACTGAGACTAGTGTAGGAAGAAGGGTGGAACCAGCAGCACACAGCCCTCCAGGTCAGTCCCCAAGCATCCACCCCTTCCAGCCAGGCCATACCTCCCAACACTATATAGTATCCATAGGTACATAAGATTTTTGGGGCCTGGGGCAGATTGTGGTGGTTTGGATGTCCAGAGTCCCCCCAAAAGACTCGTACCTATGGATGCTATGTAGTGTTGGGGGGGTGAGACCTAGCTGGGAGGGGTGGATGCTTGGGGTTTGACCTGGAAAGGCATGTGCTGGTTCTGCCATGCTGCTGTGAGGATGGATCTCTGTCTCCCAGAGCATGGGCTCCAGCTCTGGCTGTAGCTGCGGCCCCACCATGTGATTCCACCATTTTCCAGCCACCTGCCTGTGAGTGGACTATGACTTTCTGAAACTGAGCTAAAATAAATCTTTCATTCCTACAGTTGTGGATGTGACAAAAAAAAGTAACACACCAGCACAAGTCTGTAATCCTAGCACCCTGGGAGACTAAGGCAGAAGGATTATAAGTTAAGACCCAGCCTGGGCAGCATAGTTACATAGTCCCTGTCTTAAAACTAAAATATGGGTTGGGGATGTAGCTCAGGGCTCTGGACTCTGGACACAGGACCACGGGTTGGGGTTGAGGGGTGGCTGGAGGAATGGTAGTCATTAGAGTGCTTGCCTAGCAGGTACAAGGCTCTTGGATTCAGTTCCCCAGCACCACATAAGCTAAGCACGATGTCACAGCCTGTAACCCCAGCACTTATTGGGGAGGTAGAAGCGGAAGGATTGCAGTGAGTTCAAGGCCAGCCTGGGTTACACAAGGAGTTCAGGACCAGCATGGACTAAAGAGCAAGACTGCCACAAAACAGAAAGGAGGTGGAAGATGAAGCCGGCGGGTCTAGCAGTGGTGCTCCTGAGCAGGTTTTGAGCAAGAAGCAGGATTCAGTCTGCCTGCCTTAGAGGTGCTGCCAGCTTTCCAACACAGCCATGTTTTTGACTGGGGCCATAGGTGATGGTGTAACAGGAAAGTGTAACAGTGTGACCATGGGGAGGAGCTCCAGCCATGGGTTTGGCACATTGCTATGCCTTCCCCTAAGCATGTAGCCCTGGACAGGTGCCTTCTCTCTGAGCCTCAGTGTGACCATTACAGCACTTAGCTGAGTTGCCACCTTGGGGTGTTTTGTGAAGTTTCCAGGACTGGGTACCCACAACGTGCTCAGGAAACATTTTCCATTCGGATTATCTTCCCACTGTAGTGCCTCTTTGCATCTCTTTCCTCTAGACCTTCTGCCTCCTGAAGTCTGCAGCCTCCTGAACCCAGCGGCCATCTACGCCAACAATGAGATCAGCCTGCGTGATGTTGACGTCTATGGCTTTGACTACGACTACACGCTGGCCCAGTATGCAGATGCACTGCACCCTGAGATCTTCAATGCTGCCCGGGACATCCTCATTGAACACTATAAGGTTAGACTAGCCCACTTTGACAGTGAAGCCCTAGGCTGAGTCCTGGGGCTACCCTGGCCCCGGGGAGGTAGCTGGATTAATCCCCCGTAGTGGTTCTCTGTGCCCAGCAGTACCCAGAGGAGATTCGGAAGTATGACTACAACCCCAGCTTTGCCATCCGTGGCCTCCACTATGACATTCAGAAGGTGAGTGGCTACATCCCTGGCCCTCTTGGTTAAACATGTATAAGGGCTTCTTCCTTGACCTCTCTTTCTCTTGGAGGACTGTCTCCTGTGTCTAGCCCTTGGCATCAGAGCTGTATGGCCTCTTGTTATGCACTGATCCCTTGAGATCCTCTAGTGGAGATTTTGACACGGGGGCTAGAAGAGGGAGGTTCGGGACCAGCGGCAAAAACTTAACACCTCACTGGTGATCCTCCTCTGGGTTCCCCCAGAGCCTTCTGATGAAGATTGATGCCTTCCATTACGTGCAACTGGGGACAGCTTACAGGTCAGTACTGACTTTACCTTGATCTTGCCCTAGCTGCCACACTGTACTCCTGCCCAGGCTTGGAATGATGGTGTCTGTGCCCCCCTCAGGGGCCTCCAGCCTGTGCCAGATGAGGAGGTGATTGACCTATATGGGGGTACCCAGCACATCCCACTGTACCAGATGAGCGGCTTCTATGGCAAGGTATTCCCTCCACCCTGCTGCCCAAGACAGCCCACAAATCAGTGATCTCACTGGATTCTGGTTCTCTATGAAGGAGTACCCACACCCGTGGCCATCACTGACCTATAGCTGAGTTCTCTTGACAGCGTCCCAGGGCAGATTCAGAGCCCTTGGTCTCCAGTGTTAGGGGTGGTGGAGCCAGAGGAGTGGCTGAGATATAGCCCCCTCTTTAGGGTCCCTCCATCAAGCAGTTCATGGACATCTTCTCACTGCCGGAGATGGCACTGCTGTCCTGTGTGGTAGACTACTTCCTGGGCCATGGCCTGGAGTTCGACCAGGCACACCTCTACAAGGATGTAACGGTAAGGATTCTGGGCCTGCCCCATTAAGTCTAGCCAGGGGCAATCCTTCCAGGGGCCTGCTGCATTCTCACTGTACCCTTCTCACCCTAGGATGCAATTCGAGATGTGCACATAAAGGGCCTCATGTACCAGTGGATTGAGCAAGACATGGGTAAGGGTGGATGGCATCCCTTCCTCAGCCTGCCTGAGCAGGAGGCTGGGCTGTCCCTCACAAACCCATCTTCCATTCAGAGAAGTACATTTTGAGAGGTGATGAAACATTCGCAGTCCTTAGTCGTCTGGTGGCCAATGGGAAACAGCTGTTCCTCATCACCAACAGTCCTTTCAGCTTTGTGTAAGTTCAGCCCCACCATGGAGGGAGGGAGCGCAGGGGCAAGCAGACCACCTTCAGCCTGTACCATCTCTGCGCAGGGACAAGGGCATGCGGCACATGGTGGGTCCTGACTGGCGCCAGCTCTTTGATGTGGTCATTGTCCAGGCAGATAAGCCCAGCTTTTTCACTGATCGGCGCAAGTATGAGCCTGGCAGGGGCAGTGGGGTGAGAGAAAGAATGGAGGGGACTGGGACATAAAGCCACATGGGCCTTTGCTCACCTCCCTGTATGCTTGGGTTGAGAATATATCCCTACTGGTATGAGGCCCACTTGAGCTTTCAGAGAAGCAGTGGGAAACACCTGGTCCATGGCCTTGACAATTTGGAGATCAAGCCCTTCATACTCCCACAGGCCTTTCCGAAAACTTGACGAAAAGGGCTCACTGCACTGGGACCGTATCACCCGTCTGGAAAAGGGCAAGATCTATCGGCAGGTAAGGACTACCAGGGAAGTGGCACCTAGCAGGGGACCCAGGCCTCACCAAGGCCCTAGGCACAGCCCCACAATCACTAGGGCAGGACAAATATCTGAAAGATCTGGCCTATATGGAGAGGGAGTTTGGCTTCTGAGTCATGCTACCTGAGTTTTAAATTCTAGGTGCACATAGGAGCAGAGGGAGTTTGGCCTAGTCATCTCACTGCCTTTTTGTCTTTATGCTAAAAGCAGTGTAATGTCTCCTTGAGTTGTATATAGTTCTTAACACTGACCTGTGCTTACTGACAGCCTAATGAATCACATTGGGGCTATGCATTCTGCTACAGGCAGAACAGTTTGGGGGTCTTTGAGCCAGGCTCGTGGAGTGGGGACAGCTCCTGAAGACTGAGGAGAAGCTCCTCCCCGCCCCTTTGTGTCTGGCTAGGAAGATAAAGGGGTTGGGCTGAGGCATTAGGTGGCTGTGAACTGGAGCTGTTTAAGGCATTTGTTCTTGGCTGAAACTGGAAATCCTGGCTGAGCTGGTTGTCTTAGGGGTAGGAGCTCCAGCACCTTTGGTGCTGAAGGAAGCCAACAATTGGCCAAAGGCACAGCACTGAGGTGCCCAGGTCTGGCCTGCAAGCAGTACTCCCATCCCTGCCCACTGCTTAACCTCTTGTACCCCAGTTCTCCACACCTTCTTGGGCACAGGCTCATCGGGTCTCGGCTCTAAGGGTCCTTCTTTCCTTTGTGACTTTTCCTCTGTAGGTTTTAGGTGGTGTTTTTGTTTTGTTTAGTTTGAGACAGGGTCTCACGCTAGTCCAGGCTTGTCCTGAACTCACTGTGTAGCCCAGGCTGGCCTTGAAATCTTGGCAGTCCTCCTGCTTGCCAGGATTACAGGCATGCACCCACTGAGCTATTCCTGCAGCCCTTAAGTGGTTCTTAATAACTTGACATGTTGAAATTTTCAAACATGATAATTGATTGGATCTGTGTGGCTATAAGAGTCTCACTCAGATTTCCTGTCATTCTCTTTCCCTGTCATTCTCTGGCCTTGCATCATCATCTGCCCCTCAAGATGTGTCTTGAGCAAGGCGCAGTGGCACAGACTGTTATCCCAGCACCCTGGGAGGCTGAGGCAGGAAGATCTCAAGTTGAAACCTGTCCTGGGCTAATTTAGCAAGACCATGGCTCAAAACTAAAAAAAATGAGATGGGGATGCAGCTGAGTAAGAAACCCAGGCTCAATCCCAATACCACACGAGTGCACACACAAATTCTCCCTTGATCTAAGGGCGCATCCTTTTGCAGGACTAAATTCTTCTGCCACCACCTGGGTCCCCACTGTTTCCATCTCTGAGGCTCATGGAGATTTCTCTGAATGGAGCTTTGCCGGGTGTACATTCTTGCTGCTCTTTTACTTTTCTGCCCAACCTTACCCACCCCAGGACCTCCCCAAAGGTTGTGTTTGGGCCTAGAAGAATGTTTCCATTTTTCTCAGGCTTTGAAGCAGGAAAAGCAGATAGTCTTGCCAATGAGCTCTGCCAATGGGCTGTTGGCACCCAGGGCTGAGTCAGCCAATGGGGATGTAAGGGCATGGGCTATCCCCTGTGGCTTGTTTCTTATCAAGGATTTAATCTCTAACCTGGGGTGGGGGGGTGTTGAAGCCACTCAAGGAAGGCCCTTGAGGTTCAGAGTATAGTGCAGGCCAACAGCCCTCCCTGTGGCAGGCGGACCCCTCCTTCCCAAGTGGGAGGGGGAGTAGTGAGGCCCAAAGCACCACAAGGCCACGGGAAAGGGCAGCCCTGCATCCGGCTGGATTTGGCTGCCTATGAGGATTTGGGAGGGCTGCGGTAAGGCTTGGTGCTGGAAGCCCCAGGGATCTGTCTTTGCCCAGCAGTGACCCTCTCTACTCTCCAGGGAAACCTGTTTGACTTCCTGCGCCTCACAGAGTGGCGTGGCCCCCGAGTTCTCTACTTCGGAGACCACCTCTACAGTGACCTAGCGGTGAGGGGGTGCAGGACTGGGTCATGGGGTAGAGGGTAGGGAGCCTCCCAGCTGACTCTGAGGCCAGTCCCACCACCCCATCAATCAGGATCTCATGCTGCGACATGGTTGGCGTACGGGGGCCATCATCCCCGAACTGGAACGTGAGATTCGCATCATCAACACAGAGCAGTACATGCACTCCCTGACCTGGCAGCAGGCGCTCACTGGGCTACTTGAGCGCATGCAGGTATGGGGCAGTGGGATGTTTGGGGGCAGGGATGGCAGCCTCCTGGGCCCACATGCCACACAATGTGTCTCCCCCAGACCTATCAGGACGCAGAGTCACAACAGGTGCTGGCTGCCTGGGTGAAGGAGCGGCAGGAGTTGAGGTGCGCAGGGGGGTAACCAGGGCAGGAGTCCTGTCCCAGCCTCTCCTATGCCTATACCTCAGATATCCCGTCTCCTTCCCCAGGTGCATTACCAAGGCCCTCTTCAATGCTCAGTTTGGGAGCATCTTCCGTACCTTCCACAATCCCACCTACTTCTCCAGGCGCCTTGTGCGCTTCTCTGACCTCTACATGGCCTCACTCAGCTGCCTGCTCAACTACCGTGTGGACTTCACCTTCTACCCACGCCGCACACCTCTGCAGCATGAGGCACCTCTCTGGATGGACCAGCTCTGCACAGGCTGCATGAAGACACCCTTCCTTGGTGACATGGCTCACATCCGCTAAGGGTACCTTTATTGTCCGGTACAGGCGGACAGACACACAGACCCTGCCTGTCCCTTAGTTCCATCCAAATAAGCAATAAAAGTGGCCGCCTTCCCACACTATTCCTCTGCTTTAGCTCCAGCCCATCACTTGACAGCAAGGATCCTCTGGGTGTCAGGAAAGTCTTCCTTCAGGAGCGAGTCCTGGAAGAGGTAGGCCAATTGCAGCCTTAGACCCTGGCCCCCCTCCCCCGCCACCCCCGTCCCCCCCACACGCCCTCACCCTCTCCCACACTCACATCAAAGGGTTCACAAAAGGCGTCATGGCTACCAAAAACAGGGTTGGGGACAGAGACCAGGGTTGGGCTGGTCCCTTCTTGCCATGGAGAGAAATCAGCATCAGCATCATCATCTGCCTGAGAGGAGAGCGATGAGAGGTCTCAAGCAAGATCAAAGGACCCTGCCCCATCATCCTCCTCAACCCTACCTGGAAGGCTGAAAAGCCAAAGCCTGTGGGCTTGCCCCAGCTATGGCAGTAGATGGCTGCAGCTACCAGGCTTAGTGCTCCAGCAGCTACCACAGCTCCCACACCTGCAGCCACAGGTGAAACCTTAGGTGCTGTCATCACTGGCTCCTGCAAACAAGGAGAATGTCACGGACCTGGCCAGAGCTATCCCTTGCCATTCTGCCTTTTCTTTCCCTAGACTTACAGCTTGCGGAGGTGTGAAGAGAGGGCTGGCCAGAGCATGGATGATGCCGTTAAAGGCTATGATGTCCCACACAATAACATGGTTAACTAGGACTGTTCCCGAGCCCTGTAGGGAGACCAGAGTCAGGCCTGCTGACCAGAGTCAGGTGAGTGCTGAAACCAGCAGGGTAGCAACAGCCATGAGACTCACCACAGGGGCAGAAGAATTGTCAGAGTTCACATCACCGATGACAAGGCTGAGACCTGAGTGGGCAGGGAGCAAGGTCCCCTGGCTGGCATTTGTACTCAGGAATGTGATATTGGAAGCGTGTAGCTCCAAGTCCGGGCCACTCAGTGTCTGTGGCAGAGCAGAGCAAAGCCTGTTGGGTTAGGCCAGCGAGAGAATGCAGACTGAAACCTTGATTTGCCCATTCCCTATATGTTACCATGTTGTCCATGAAGCCTTCATTAACAGGGACAAAGAGTGTCTTGTAGGTAAGCTCATCATTCAGGAAATCCAGGAAGTCAAGACCTTGCTGGGTCGCGTTGGCATAGCCCAGCAGCATCTGGGAGGGTGGGAAGATGGGGCTATGATAAGCTCCCTCCTAGGGGATCTTGGCCTCCCACGACCCTACCCAAGACTGGGTCCCTGCATACCTGATAGAAGATAGAGAAGTTGGCAGTAGCAGCTAATACATCAAGCAGCTTCCCATTGCATGTGCTGATCCCATCACCCACAAAGCCTTCCTGACATTGGCACGCCACGTCTGCAGGAAAGGCCAATGAGTGTCTTGAATTGTTGGGAAGGGGCAGAGCAGGGAGTGGATTTGGTGAAGTGGACACACCTCTTGTGCGGTAGCAGTAGGCATCCCAGTGCTCTGAAAGGTTCTTCCGGGTGCCCAGGCTGACTACACCCACCCGACCATCACCACAGTCTGCTGCCGGGAAGACGACGGGGTGGGCAACAGAGCCATTGGCCAGCCAGCCCACAAGGCAGAGGTGGAAGCCCAGCTGTAGGGTCAGGAAGGGATGCTGAAACCCAAGACCCAACTCAAGGGTCCCCCATAGGCTTGGCTTTAACCCTTGGACCCCACACACCTGCTGAGCAGCAGAGAGCTGAGGGAGTGAAGCAAGGACAGCTCCCTGGGCCCTACATGCTGCCTTAGCCTCTGAGAAGGTGAGGCCATATGGGCCACTGGTAGCCTGGAGGTGGAAGACACCAGCCTGCTTTTCTGTGGGAGAGAAGGTAGGTATACCATTAGCTGGCCAGATCCTAGGAACAAAGCAGGGTGCCATAAGCGGACAGGAGAGCACACCTTGGAAATGCAGGTCAGTGCACACAGCGTCTGAGTGGCAAGGTGATGGTTGGCCTAGACAGCGGTCCACTGGTGGCTCAGGCTCCGCTACGCACTGCAGTCCGTCACCCACGTAGCCAGGGTGGCACTCACAGCGCCGCGTGTTCTGGGAGTAAACCGTGGGTGTTCAGAGCTGTGGGCAGGAAGCCTGAGAGGCCTCCCCACCCTGGCTGCTTAGACCCGTCCCCCCCCAACCACCTGCTTACTGGGCCAGTGTTGAGACAGTCAGCGTGCTCGCTGCAGCCACCGCGGTGGCTGTCTGCACAGGGGTTGCGAGCCCGGCAGCTCCAGCCATCACCCTCGTAGTCAGGCAGGCAGGCACAGCTGACCACTGTGCCTACCTGGCTGCAGTTGGCATGCTCACTGCAGCCACCATGCCCATCGTGACATAGGTCTGCCACTGGGGGCAGAGAGAGATCAAAGAGATGACTGGAGGGAAATGGGGGGCCCCACCTGCACCATCCACAGCCAGCTGCCTACCTGTGCATACACGGCCATCACCTTCATAGCCCAGGCTACACTCACAGCTGTTTCCCGCACGGCACATGGCCTGGGGTGCACAGGGTGGGACACACACAGGCTGCAGCTCTGTCCCCCAGGGCCCATCCCCATATGACCAGGTAAGTAGTTGCCTCCTGGCTTCCACCTGTCCTCCCACTTCCGATATCTCCATCCAAGTGTACAGTTGAGTCATGCACTGGTGTTTGGTAATATACACAAGTGTGTATTAATACCAGGGCCACTCACCCAGCTGCACCTCACAGCGTGGCCCAGTCCAGCCCTCGTCACAGAAGCAGAAACCAGAGCCCCCAAGGCCCTCATCACAGTGACCATGGGGTGCACAACTGCAGGCTGGGGAGAGGGACAGCAAGAGGATAAGGTTGACACACCGGCCAAGGGAACTGGAGCAAGATGAGGAAGGGAGACGATGACCCACCTTGGCAATGAGGTCCAAAGGCACCTGGGGCACAGAGTTCACAGGCTGTCCCAGCAAAACCTGAATGGCACCTACACTCCCCGCTTCCATTCATGCCATCCAGGCACACACCATGGTCACTACAGGGGCTGCTGGGGCCCCCAGGGCAAGCTAGGAGGTGGTTCAAAGAATTGAGGTAGGCTGTAGGCCCTCATCACAACACCCACACAGGCAACCCAGTCCTGCCATCTGTTCCCCTACTAAGTGCCAGCCAAAGCTCTTCAAGGAGCACCAACTCATCCACATCCCCATACTACTGAGGACCTGCCAGGCCAATGGAAAACATCTCAGGTTCTGCACCCTCTGTGCACCTATGTCACATCTGGAAGCATTCTCTGTGAAAATCTTACTGCCTTAGATCTTCCCCTTCTGGAGTATCCTAATGCCTTTTCCCAGAGACAATGACTAGAGCTCTGCCTTTACTATCCTGGGGACTAAAGGAGCACAAAGTGGGATGTGCACAGTCCACAGCTCTGTCACCTAGAGCTCATCCCCATATGACCAGGTCAGTGGCTGCCCTTCTGGTCCCCATGGGTCCCATCCACCCTTAGTACCTCTACCCAAGTGTGCATTTGGGCTACACACTGGTATGTGCAAGACAC
Organism: Ctenodactylus gundi; assembly: GCA_004027205.1. Lineage (NCBI taxonomy): Eukaryota > Metazoa > Chordata > Mammalia > Rodentia > Ctenodactylidae > Ctenodactylus > Ctenodactylus gundi. The sequence goes on along the minus strand of PVKB01003576.1, from coordinate 53,102 downwards.
TACCTGATGTTACGGTGTCTGCCACCTCAAAATACTCACCTTGGCACTCAATGCCATAGTGTCCAGGGCAGCAGCTGGGCTTCCAGGTGACAGTGACACAGGAGCGCTGGCAGCCCCTGCCTAGGCCATGGGGCTGGTCCCAAAACCTGGGCCGCACCCAGAAACGGTGATATGTCAAGGAGTGGAATGAAGGAGTTGTCCAGAACTTTGAGTAGTAGCGCCAGCAGGCCTTGGGGCTGCCCTAAGACAAAAGGAGTCAGGACTCAGCCTGAATTTGATGGTTCAAGGCCCCTACTCAAGCTCTAAATTGTTTCCTAGTGCCTTACCTGCTCCCATGAACCCTCAGGACAGGGAGGCTCCAACCCACAGACGCTGCAAGTCTTCTGGAAAGAGGGAAATACTTGAGGTCATGTGGGTGAACAGGAGATGTGGGCATGGGCCATAGCCCATCTACTTCAGGCCCATGGTTTTCCTCACCAGTTGTGGTGGCTGGGTCTCAAAGCGATCACAGCGAGCACCAAGGCCAGGTGGCTCCAGCAGTTGGTCAATGCCATAGGCCAGGCCACCTTCAAAGGCCAGGTACCGCTGCACAATTCGGGCATCATTCTCACCCACCATGAGCTCACCCTACAGGGGAAGGATGCACATTACAGGGAAGACAAGGAGAACTACAACCCTTCCCTGGTCCTTTCTGCTTCCCTCATGAAAGTCCTCTCTGCAGACTCACAGGCCGGGCACGGCTGCAGGAAAAGGAGATGGGAGTCCCATGCAAGGTTCGGAGTGGGCCCAGGTTGGGCAGGTCAGATGCCAAGGCCTGAAGAAATGGAGCCATGATTAGAGCAAGGCAGGCAAGCTGGGCTGGAGGCAGTGGGGACAAAATTGTGGAGGTGTACACACCTGGACATTACGGATCACATGGCCACGGAGAATGGCTGCCAGTTTGTCACGGTGGTCTTCATGATATAACCAAGCCTGCTGATCAGGAGGTAGGGCTTGCAGGGCAGAATCTGTGGGCCACAGCATGGTGAGGGGCCTATGAGATACATCTCCAAGCATGGGCAGGAGACCAGCCACCTGGCGGGTTGAAGCAGAAGTGTGCCCGTCATGGATAGGTGACATAGTTGGGAGGCAGAACTCAGAGGCCAAAGAGGGGACTTAGAGACCCAGGCCCAAGCAGCTTTCCCACCAGCCATGCACTGTAGCCATCTCAGGTCAACATCAGACCCTGCTTACTCATAGGAGATAACCTCCCACCACTCCACCCCCTGGATATGTAAAACCGCAAGAAGTACTGAATGAACCCCATAGGTGCTGTTTTCCTTACATATACGTATGATAAAGTTCAACTCAGAAACTAGATCTAGTAAGAGACAAAAGTAGAATTCTGACAATATACCATATCAAAAGTCATTTAAGGGCTGGAGGAATGGCACAGCATTAAAGCTCTTGCCCAGCAAGCTCAAGGCCCTGAGTTTGATTCCCCAGCACCCTATAAAGTTGGGCGTGGTGGCACATGGCCTATAACCCAGCATTCAGGAGGCTGAGGCAGGAGGGTTGTCCATGAGTTCAAAGTTAGCCCGGGTTGCATAGTGAGTTCAGGACCAGCCTGGGCTGCAGTACAAGGCCTTGTCTTCAAAAAATAAATAAAAGTTATTTAAGAAAGGCAAGGGGAATTTGAAAATGTTATTTAAATTTTGTTAATTGTCCATTTTTGGGTTTTGCAATTAATATTTTTCAGACTACAGTTGATCCCAGGTAACTGAAACTACCAAAAAGGGTGCATCTGTCAGGCCTGCAGGCTCACAAGTGCACGCACGGTCTGTGTACAAGAGTTTGCGTGGGCATGGCCAGTCACAGGGCGGGTAAGCATATACCCTGTTGGATACACTAACAGACCCACGTGTGCGGGAGCAGTACCTTCACAAGGCGGCTGAAGATCGTGTAGCCAAAGCTCTCAGCGGCAGAGGTGACATTTCTCTGGGGAAAGCAAGATCAGGTGAGAAGGGAGAATCCAGAGCCGGTCCTCCCAGCCATAGGCCCTCCCTCTCGAAGGCCCGTGCAAGTTCATACCCGGGGAGCCGGGGTCGCCTCAGGCTCCCAGTGTAGTACATCTGGAGGCAGAAGAACGCGGTCGATGAAGTGCAGGATACCGTTTACTGCTTGGTGGTCACTGCTCACCACTCGAGCAAAGTCATTGAGATATACGCTGCCCTGGAGAGGGGCACGGTTGCAGGAGTGTGCCCCAAGGCAAGGCGTGGTGCTTCAGAGCTGTGAGCAGGGCTTGGGATAGGGGTTGAGCCTGGGGTGGGCGCGTCTCTGCAACATTCTGGGTTGCAGGCTGAGGCCCGAGATGGGTTGGGCCTGGGGCGGAGTCAAGACCTGGGGGTGGGGCCCACGGCTCCGGATCACGCAAAAGGCGGCAGCAGAACGCTGCCTGCCACTCACCCAAGAGTCCTGAATCTGGGGCCAGACCCACGGTAGTGAGCAGGGCCTAGATTGCACGGCTCGATCAGGGCAGGAGTCTAGATTCTTCTAGCGGGGTACACCAGCCCCGAGCTCACCTCTCTCTCGCTGAACCTCAGGGAGTGTCCAGAGAGTGCGGTGGCATACTCCTGATCCAGTAGCTCCTGGCTCAGCAGCTGCCGGCAGCTGACCACATGATAGCGAAAAACAAGCTGGCGATGCACACGAATCCGAGCCAGCTCATCCTAAAGGAGTCAGGAGGGTAACTGCGAGCCTCGGATTGCTATCTCTGCTCAGTGCTCACAACCAGCCTTGCTCTGGGGCCACATACCTGTGACATGTTGGTCATTAGATCTGCATGTGGCACGAAGATTGTGAAAGGCCCTTCACCCTTCAGCTCCTTGTAGTCCTGGGGAAGCGGAAGAGAAACAACTGGGTATCAGCCTGGGGCTCCCATAGACTGTCCTGGAAAAATAAACTGAAAGACCAACCATCCCCCAGCCAGATGGGTCTACTGAGGCCCAGAGACAAGTGGGACCTGCAAGTCACAGACGCCCCAGATGGCTACTCACCAGGAGGTGACGGCTGAAGAACGAGGCATTCCTGTCCCGAATGAGCTCCTGGGGGAGCGAGGATCAGCTCAGAACTTGGGTGACCCCATTGAGGGCCTGATGCCTGCCCCAGTACCTAAAGCCCCAGGTCTGGCCAAGGCAGAGATGAGGAAAGGAAAGCCAGTAGATCTGAGCTATGGTCAGAATTACATCGGGGTATCATGGGTGAGGTTAGTCAGATTCAGGTCATGGTCAAGGCTAGGATCAGGATTAAATGTGGAATATTAGCCAGTGTCACAGTCAGCCCATGGAGCATGGCTAAGCTCAGATGAAGGGGTGGACTTGGGCATCATTACCAGGCCAACTCTGGCACGACAGGTGAAGCCATCTCCCACATGGGTTGTGTCACAGGTGCACGTCCTCTGACCATCCCCCGTGCTTTTGCACACAGCATAAGGGCTGCAACCTCCATTGTTCTGAGGGAGGAACAGGACAGGGAATCACCAGTAGCTTCCAACACTCCTGTATCACACCAGCTCCTGAGAAGGAGGCTTGTCCTATCCCCAAAACCCTATTTCCCACCAGTGAGCTAGACTGAAGCCCACAGAGAAGCTAGCCTACACAGGCCTTAGAACAAGCCCTTTAGCCCCACAAGCATCCAGGTTCGAAGCCCAGCCTCACCCGTAAGACCCTCTTGGAGGTGAAGAAGGCTACCTTTTGCCTCATTCCCCTCTCCTTGTGAAATGTGATGGTGTACGGGCCTGACCTTGGAGCAGGGGTCCAGAAGCTCACACGTCCTGATGCCATCCCCACTGTAACCCTCGCGGCAGCTGCAGGAGACCTGTTCCAGATCCCAGTTGGATGCCCTCGATAAAAAGTCATTCCCTCTAGGGGCCTGCACCAAAGGAGGCCCCACCAGGTAGGGAATGGCACCACCCCAAAATCCAGCCCTGCCGTGCTGACCTGCTGGGGGCCTGTGGGGATGCACTCTGCATGAATGTGGCAGCCACCATTGTAGATGAGACAGCTGTTGACTTCTGGGGAAGAGACACTGGGATGGCCCCTCCACATATCTGTCCATCTGTACCTTTGGGTGCTCCTCCCCTTCTCTCTGCGCCCCTACTTTCCACTCCATGGGTACACTTCAACTCTTTTTAGTCTGCCTCAGATCACTGAAACCAGACCCTGAGCTGTGCAAGCAACCAGGTTGGAAGCCCAGCCTCACCCTGGCACAGCTCCCCGTCGCCTGTATAGCCATCCAAGCAAGTGCATGTCCGCTGCCCAGGCGCCACCTTGGTGCAGTTGGCATGGGGAGAGCAGCCGCCATGGCCACTGGCACAGGGGTCCACCTCTAGGGGCAGAAGATCCCAGAAAGTTATGAGGAGGAGGCATGAAAGGTAGTGAGACAGAAAAAGGCCAGGGAAGGGGTGAGATTCAAGATGGGACAACAACTGATTAGGGGGCTCAGTAGGGACAACCACCCTCAACCTTTTAGAGAAGGGTACAGGGTTGTCTTGTGGCTGGACCTGAGCAGTAGCTGCCATTGCCCGAGTATCCCGCGGCACAGATGCAGGTGGGGGCTCCAGCCAAGTCCTGTACACAGCTGGGAGGGAGGGCAGCAGCTCAGCCTGTGCCTGTTAGCTCCTGCCCTGACAGCCAGTCTCTACCACTCACCCACCTGCCCAGGTTGGGCTCACTCACTTAGCATTGGGATCACACGTCTCTGGGCACTGAGGGCCAGTGATTTCTGAGAATAGAAAGAAAGCTTTGGTCATTCTGACCCAAGAACTGCTTTTCCCCACAAGACTCTCCCCCATGCCCTTGGGACCCACTCACTCTGATCACAGTGGTGGCCTTGCCAGCCGACATTACAGACACAGCTTCCATCACCTTGCAGCCCCTCCTGGCATAGTCCATTGGCACAGTCACATACTGGAAGTGGGGCAAGGAGGACAAGATTACCCTGTGCCTCTGTCCTGTCATCCTCTCCAAGTTACCCACCGTCCCCCCCCCCCCCCCCCCCCCCACAGTCCTCACCTCCAGTGCAGTTGGGCCCGTAGCGGCCCAGCTCACACATCTCACAGGCTGTTCCATGGAAGCCCTCCTGGCAGCGGCACCCACCACTGCCCAGGAATCTGTCCTCGCACTGCCCGTGGCCCGAGCACACACCTCCCAGGCCCCTCGGACACGGCTCACACAGTATGCCGAAAAAGCCAGGGCAGCAGTCAGGCACCTGCAGGGGCCAGCAGAATGGGGGTTGGGGGGAGGTCCAGCACAGGCTGGACACCCGTTAGAGGAAAGGGAAGTATGGGGCATCTCAGGACCACAGAGCTATACGGGATAGCAAGTAGGAACCAAAGACTCAGATGGGTGGACGAGAGCTGAAAGCAAGGCGAATGCGCAGCCCCCATCTGGCAGGGGCGGGGAGGGCTGTGCCTGGACCCGCGGTGAGGAGCAAAGGCAGGTGCAGCTGTTGCAGCCAGGGCCTGGCTGGGGGTGAGCTCTGGGATGAGCCCCTACCACCCTCTCCCTGTACCCGCTCTCCAGAGGGTAAGTACAGGAGCGGACACTAGCCCTCTCGCTTGGGACATCTCTTCCTGGTACTGTCCTTGCTTCACTGGAAGCCCAGCCCCTCCTCTGCCCTTGAAATCCAGTCTGACTCTTCTGGCCCCTTCGCTGCCCTACCTCTCACCTCCTTCTCCCTGGCCAAACAGTTGGGGCAGGAGGTGCTTCAGGGCAAACCTGTATTTTCTTGGCACATGTATAAGAACAGCCCCGGGCGAAGGAAAAGCCAGATCTGTAAACACAGCTCTTCTTGGGTGTGTCCTGGAATGAAGACAAGCAGTGAGTTGGGCATGGACAGGGCAGTGAATGGGACAACAGACGAACGGACGGCAGGTTTTTCAAGCTGGTGAGAGAGACAGGACCAGGCCAGTGCAAGAGTACATGAGGGACCAAGATAAGAGACCTGCAGGGACGGCTGTGGTACCCAGGCCTGGGCTGCGCGAGGGGGTGAAACTTCTCTTAGCAAGCCTATCAGTCCCTGGTCTCTCCCAAGAATGCGGGCTGCCCGTGTCACGCGCACTCCCTAGGCACATTGGCAGAGCTGGGTATGGGGGCTCTTCGCAAGCTGCAGGCACAGAAGAAAGGACACAGCTGTGCTAAGGCCAAACTCACCTGCAGCTCGAAGCCCTGGGTGCAGCGGAATTTCCGAGTGCAGTTTATACATTTTTCCTGGGGGGAGAAAGCAGGGCAGCAGGTGGTCCAGGTGTGGGAGGTTTAAATCCCTTTTTCCTTCTCTTCCCTGCCAGCTAGACCAACCAGCAGCCCCCACTCTTCCTGCCTCACTGCCATCTCCCGGTCCCAGCCTCTTACCCTCAGGGCCTCTGCATGGCTGTGCAGGCAGCGGCTTGAGCCCACAGCCAGAACTCCTGACAGGCCAAAGAGGGAGCGGCCAGGAGCCTCCATCAAGGGACCTTCCAGTGGTATGTGGTTCACCTCGGGCTGGGAAGTAAAGTAGGAAGTTGAACACACCCAAACCTTCCCCACTCTCACTTTGGGGGACTGCAGTGGTTGGACACACTAGAGGGTTTGGGGTAGCTCTAGGGATGGGACGTCTTCCTGGAGCAGAGCGCAGAAGCTCCTAAGTAGGGAAACTCCAAAGAGAAGGGGTCTCCAAGCAGAGCGTTCCCAGGGAAGGAAAGTTCCCCGCAAACCTGGCCACTGTGGTTGTAGAAGATGAGCCAATGGGCAGGGCCCAGCAGGGAGTTGCGGTGTCCCCCCTTCTGCAGGGCTTCCACGGAGAGCGCTTCCCCCAGGATTAGGTGATGTCTCACGGTGTCAGCATCCTGAGGGGCAAGGAGTCCGCGCAGGTGTTCCAGGACATCTCACTGGTCACGCTGTGTCCCTCTACCTCGGCATGAAACTCTCACTGCGCGCTTTCGCCCTGCCTTCTGGGGAACATGGACTCACCAGGCCACTGGTGTTGCCCTGGGCCTCCAGGGATCGGTTCGTGGGCACAAAGATGGTGTAGGCAGTGGCAGCCTCAATCTGAGGCACTAACCTGTGGTGCTAGAAACAAGGTCAAGGTCCAGGGTTCAGTATATTAGTCCCCAGTCCTGCCACTGAGAACCAGTTAGACCCAAAAGGGCCTCTGAGCAGGCACACCCTCTTACTGGCCTGCCTTACCTTCAATAGCTCTGCAAAGAGGCGGAAGGCAGGTACCTGGTCCAGCTGCTGCAGCACCCCCCGGCCACCCTGCTTGTCCCCTCGTGGAGGCAGCAAGACCTAGCACACAGCACAGAGGGCTGGTCAGTCACTGCCTCTTGGCCTGCCTGGACAGTTCCCTGCACACATTCCCCTCCTGCTATACCTGGCTGACAATGTGTAGGACACCGTTGGTGGCAAGGAGGTCAGCTATGTCCACGCTGGCATTCTGCACCCAGACCCTCTGGAAGGCAGCAGACAGAGATTGGTAAGATGGGCAGAGTTGTGCTCCAGAGTGGCCCAGCCTTGCCTGGTAACATACAGACTCAGCTCTGCCAGGTGGGGGCACCAGATCCCCTATAGAGTCCAGGATGAAAGGATGGCCTTGTATGTGCAGAGAGCCCCTGGTTGGGCAAGTGCTGCTGTCCCATACACACACTGCCATTAGCGCTGTCCAGAGTACATCCTCTGGGCCCACTTCTGGGGGAGCCTGCAACCGTTAGAGCTGCCTCCCGTGTCCTACCTAGTTCACTCCTTCCCAGAGTTCCCCTCATACCCCACTGATGTTATGAATGTCCCAGCGTGTGGTAGGGTTCAAGGTGGCCACATCCTGCCCATCCAGCTGAGCCAGTTCCTCCTCAGAGAGGGCACCCTGGAGAAAATGAGCCCTGGGGAGCACAGTGGAAGCTGGGTCATGGGACCACGTTAGTGTAACATGCAGAGACTCTTGGGACCAGGTCTCCCCCCACCGGCTGACTCCTACGTCTCCTCCACCTGGCTGAGGTATACATACTTCCAGCAGAGAAGCCCTCTCCTGGCATAGCTTGGCTCAGTCATGGGGGCCCTACCTGACCAAGAATGGCAGCATCTTTGGCTGCAGCCAGAAGGCCTTGTCCTCAGGGCTCAGCTTATGGATGGCAGATTCAGACGGCACCAGGGCTGTGACTTGGCTGTCAGCAGGAAGAGTGATGCCGGAATTCTGTGCACAGCATGAACAGGAACAAGAGTGACAACAGGCCACCCCACTAGGTCACCTGTGCCTGCCTCCCAACCTACCGCACTTCCAAATCTGGGCGATGATACTCAGCATCCAGGAAGCCCTCAACCCAGCACACTGCCCTGTCCTACCTTGAGCCACTGGGAGAAGGTGGAGAAGAGGGCATTTGCATCCAGTTCCTAAGAGAAGGGAAAGAACTGAGGACTAAGGGCCGGTTTAAGCCCCTTCCTCACACACAGCCTTGAGTATCACCCTGTCCACCAAAGACTCACAGAACTGCCCAAGCCCAGGAAAGAGAATGAGTCTGCATACCACTTACCCGGAAGATGTCTCCGTAACAACTGAAGCCATCACCTCCAAAATGAAGGGGGCATGTGCAGACTCGCTGGCCACCCCCCACTGCCTTGCAGGTGGCCTGGGGGAGGTGGGGCACAGAGAGGCACGGCCCTCCATTTAGCATCCATAATGCAAGCTGGGCACTGCCATCACCCAGCTCTGCGCCCCTTCACCATCCTCCCGGCTCTCTCCCCGCCCACCCTTCCAGACCTACCGCCCCCCTCTCCAGCTATCTTGTCTCTCTGTAGAGCAGTGTCAGTGGGCCTCGCTCTGCTGCCCAGATCACTGAGCATCTGCCATGGGAATTGCTACGTTCTATCACGACAGTGGGCACTCAGGGCGAGGTGTGCTCAGATGGTCCTATGCTCTCAGGAGCCCGAGTTGAGAGCAGGGATTAGCCAGTTCAGGAAGCAGAGGTGCTTTGGTGTGGGACAGACTAGGCTAGGGGACAGCGAGCAGTTGAGAGAAGCCAGAAAAATAAGGAACAGGCACTGTTAGAGCAGAGCCAGGAGGCTGGGCAGGGGCTGGCTCTTGAAAAATATGTAGGGTTTTTATGAGGTGGGGTGGGTACAGGAGATCCTACTCAGGGCCCTCACACAGAGCTACCTCCCCAGCCCATACTTATTTTTGACTCTGAAACAAACTTCTTGCTATTTTACTCAGGCTAGACTCAGATTTGTCTAGAGTGCTGGGATGACAGACCTGTGCCACTGGGTCCAGTAGGACCTAGCCTTACTAAGGAAATGTGAAGGCTTTATCCTAGTACATAGGGTAAGGAAGTGACATGGTTGGAAAGATCTCAAAGCTGTCAGGAAATGGAAATACCCAGGAAAGAAAGGGGGTGAGGGAAGAATGCACAAGTGCATGCAGCCAGGCTCATCCCAGAAAGCTTCCCCAGGCTCCACGTTGGCCTTTCTCACCAGGTCATGGCAGCCACCATTGCCTATCCGGCAGGGGTCGATAGGACTGCACTCGTAGCCATCCCCAGCAAAGCCCAGCTTGCAGGTGCATCGGCTCTGGAGAGGTCAGGGAGCAGAGAGCCTTGTCTCACCATGAGCACCCCACTACTTCCTCCTACGCTGCCTGCCTCTCTTGCTGGATACCACTCCCTGTGGAGCTTTTCCCAGACCCCAGAGGAGGTTCTCACTTCGCCCTGGAGATACGTATTCTAGATGTGCCCTCGTGTCCCCCACTGTAGAAAGAGACCAGGGAAGTGATGGCATTGGTAGTGTAGCTCCCATGGAGCCCTGGTGCCCCACGACTCAGCATTCACTGCCAGGGCATGGTAGCAAGTGGACAGGTGTCTGCTAAGGCTGCCCAGGATGGCACCTTGGATCCCATCGCCACCTCTGCCACCCAGTTTACCTGCTCTGCCAGGGCCCCTGGGCTTGTCTATGCTATAGATGAGTGGCCGCTGAGATCCACCGATCTACTGATCACAATTTCCCTCATTTGCAAATTGAAGGCATATCAATCTGCTTTTTTTTTCATTTCTTTCTTTCTTTTGAGACAGGGTCTCACTCTGTAGCTGGTGCTGGTCCTGAACTCGCTATGGAGCCCAGGCTGGCCTTGGACTTGTGGCAATCCTCCTGCCTCAGCCTCCCAAGTACTGGGATTATAGGTGTGTGCCACCATGCCCAGTTTATGTGGTGCTGGGGAATTGAACCCAGAGCCTTGTACTTGCTACGCAAGCATTTTAAGTACTGTGCTATTCCTCCATCCCTCAATCTCAGTTAAGATTCCTGACAGGGTTTAGAGCTCTATCCCTTATACAACCATGTAAGTTCTTACTGCCAAGGCCCTACAGGCTGCTGGCTCCAAGGTCACAGTAGAGCTGGAAGGATAGGGAGCCCCATGGGGTGTTCGTACCAGCCTAAGCCATGTTGAGGTTGGCTCTGAACAAGGCCTTGTCTTTCAACTGGCACATTAGATATTCTTCAAATACCTGTCTGAACTCAGGTTCACTACATCTGAATACTTCACATAGAACACTTGAGGTTTCCTAAGACCTGTGACTAGTCATACAGCAAAGTTCCAGAGCTAGATTCTGTGAGTCTAGAGATCCTGGGATATCACTCTCATGGTCACAGGGCCTGCTTCATTCACTATCACATCCTCTAAGCCTAGAACATAAAAAGTAATAGGTACCTGGTTACACAGGGCACTCAATGAACCAATACCAGTGGATGGCCCTTATTTACATTTGAGGCTCCAGAACTTGAACTGAAGCTTGGAGCAAATGTTCCTAAAGTCAAATGGCAAAGGAGGAGAGAGCCCCCTCTTAGGCACCCTGCTGTCCTCACCTGCCCAGGGCCCACATAGCTGCAAAGAGCATCAGCATGACAGCCACCTCGAGTATCCAGCTCACATTCATCAATGGCCACGCAGACACGACCATCCCCACTCCAACCTTTGTGGCACCTGCAGCTGTGGGTGCCCAGGTCTCCAGGGACACACTCAGCCTGTTACAGTCATGGACAAAAAAAGATTCAGGGGTTCAAATTCAAGGGCTGGGATCCAGGGAGCCCCTTCTTGCCTCTGGGTCAGAAATTCAGGGAAGGCACAAGGGAACTGACATTTTCTGAACAGCCACCACGGTCTGGTTGGGAGCAGGGGTTGCTGCGTGTGCAGGAGTAGCCATCGCCCTCAAAGCCATCAACACAGACACACCTGGAATAGAGAGAAGGGGCCCCTTGAGACTCGGGAAAAGGCCAGAGGCTGTGCAAGTAGATGCAGGAGATTATGAGTGGCACAGAGCAGATTCACCAGCCCTCACCTGGCAATACCCTCCTGGATGGTGCAGCGGGCGTGTAGGTGGCAGTGCTGGGCCAGCCCCTTGGGCCCACAGTCGGCTATGGTCTCATTGCAGAAGTGGCCTCTGAAGCCAGGGGCACACGTGCCATGCTGACACACACCCCCGCTGCCTGGACGGTTGTCACACAGACCATGGACACAGCCGCAGTCTGCAGGGAGGGGAAGAGGGCAGAGCGACTGAGCCAGTAGGCAGCACTGACTGGGAGCCAGAATTGGTTTAGCAGAGTAGGAGTAGGGAGCTAGGAATGGGACAGCCAGTAGAGATTTGACTTGAGGGTCACAAAATTATGGCATATTCCAGGCTTGATGACAAGCAGATGAAATGTGTAGTGGGCCATTCCAAGCTTTCAATCACCCACTTGCTGTTTTGCTCATAATATTACCATCAGGAAGTTATCCAAAGTACCTGGCCTAACCCCTGCTTGCTTTAGATTAAACCACGGGTGAAAGAGACAATAGTCTTTTCTATTACTTTCTTGGGAGCTCCCAGCTCCCTTTCCAAGCCTGAGAGGTAGCCTGGGCTAGGACTACACACCTTCCTGGCAGTGGTCTCCATGCTTGTTTGGGTTGGAGCAGATATGGCAGGCGATCCCCTTATAGTCCGGGAAGCAAAGGCAGGCCCCGTTGCCGTTCATCCCGTCATTGCACTGGAGGGCGGGCAGGATGCAGCATCAGTCATGGGAAAGGGACTCACTTCCCTCCACTTCTCAACATCCCCTCCATCCCAGGCAGCTTCTGAGCTTCTGCTCCCCCCAAGACCTCATCCTGAGAAGGACTTTCGAAACCACTGGTACTGGCAAAGAGCTAGGCCGTGAAAAACACCTAGCCCTGGAAGCTTCACGCTTAACCTAGAGGTATCTAACTCCTCCATTCTTTCATAGGTAGGTGCGACAATGGTCCTAATGTCACATAAGTGGCAAAAGCAGAATACTAAACACTACTGGACAATAGCCTCTTTAAAAATAGATGCATGTAATGCTTGGTGATACATATCTATAATCACAGTAACCTGAAAGGTTGAGGCAGGGGTATTTTAAGTTCAAGCCCCACAAGAGGCATTTAGTGGCTTGGTGAGATTCGGTCTAAAAAAAAAATTAACCAGGCATATAGGTACATGCCTTTAACTCCAGAACTCTGAGTTGCTAAGGCAAGAGGACCACAAATTTGAGCTCTAGTCTGATCAATTTAGTGACTTAATGAGATTCTGTATCAAAGTAAAAAAATTATTGAGAAGATGGAGGCTTAGCTCAGCGGTTAAAATGCTTGCCTAGCAAGCACAAGGCCCTGGGTTTGATTCCCCAGAACCACATAAACTGGGCATGGTAGCATACCCTTGTAATCCCAGTACTTGGGAGGCTGAAGTGGGGAATTGCTATGTGTGTGAGGCCAGCCTGGGCTCCATAGTGAGTTCAGAATAAGCCTGGACAGCAGAGCGAGATCTTGTCTCAAAAAAAAAGAAAAGATCAAAGTAAAAAAAAAAAAAAAGAATCAAAACAGGGTTAGGGTGCAGCTCAATGTGAAGGCCCTAGATTCTATTCCCAGGAGTATAAAAATAAATAAATCTTAAATATTGAGACTTCTGGTCAAGATGGTGGCCAAGTAACAGAAATGTACATTATCTTCTCATGGACTTACTTAAAAAGCTGAGATTATAGTTAAAAACTGCCTGTTCAATTTAGCAAGGAAATAGAGGAGTGCCCCAGCAACACAAAGGAGACCATGGGCAGATTAGAAACCCCAAAGATACATTGAAAGTAGAAGAAAGCAGCACAGAACTCAGGGGAATTTCAGCTCATATCCACTCAAAGAAACCTCTCACCTAGGCCTTTAAGACAAGGCAACAGGACACACCCCAGAAACTAATGCCATAGGCCTTGAAATAGTGGGACTTATAGGGAAGAAAGTCAAAGAGCAAAAAATGAGTTGGTTTCTGCAACCCGCCAGTTCAAACAATATATTCTCAAAGAAATGCCAGCAATAATTATCAGGCTTAAAGAGGAACTTACTAAACAAATAGTGGTGCTAATGGATACAAAGCTTACTGAGCATATAGAAGCCACAAACAAAAAGTTGGCTGAGTAAATGAGGAAATGCAAGATATGAAGAAACATTTTAATAGGGAAGTGGAAATTTTGAAAAGAAATCTAGCTGAAACTCAGGATGTGAAAAATTCATTTGAAAGCAAGAAGTCAGCTTGATCATTGTGAAGACAGAATTTCAGGCCTTGAAGACAAGGCTGAGGAAACAAATGCCATAATTAGGCAGGACTCCAAAATGAGAAATGAGCAAAGTAGCTGGATACATCAGCTGATGGATGATTCAAAGAGAACCAGTCTCAGAATTATGGGTGTGGGAGAAAGAGCAGAAGACAGCATCAAAGGTATAAAAAATGTATTCACTGAAATCATGCAAGAAAATTTCTCAAATCTAGGAAAAGAAGGTTCAGGTACAAGAAGCTCAATCAGGAAAGAAACTCACCACGAAGTATCATAATCAAAACCTCAGAAATTCAACATAGAAAGAAAATACTAAAAGCAGTGAGATAAAAACAGACATTATTTTTACCAATGCAAACCCATTCAAATTACTGCAGATTTCTCAATGCAAGCCTTAAAGGCTGGGGAGCCTGGAGCAAAATCTCTCAAGCTTTCCAGCAAAACAAGTGTCAACCCAGGTTGTTGTATCCAGCAAAATTGTCCCTAAAAATTGAAGGAGAAGTAAAATTTTCATGACCACGAAACTCTAAAGGAATTTGTGACCAGTAGCTCAGCGTAGTTTAAATAATCTTAAAGACAGAGAAGTAATCTTAGAGAGAGTAGCACCAAAGAATGTAGAGGAAAGGAAACATCTAAAGAGAAAGTGTAACAAAAAGAAAAAGTAAAGAGCCAACACTAGAACAGGGCAATGACAGGATTCAGTAAAAATCTCACAATAATTAACTCTCAATGGTAACGTCTTAACTCACCAATCAAAAGACACAAGAGAGAAGAGTGGATCAAAAAACAAAACCCAACCATTTGTTTCTGCAAGAGACATGCTTCAACCACAAAGGAGCACATAGACTGAAAGTAAAAAGTGGAAACTAATACCACATGCTACTAGAGCCCAGAAATAAATAGGAGTCACTATACTATTCTCAGATATTGCAGACTTTGAACCAAAACAGATCAGAAGAGACAAAGATGGATCCTATATACTGCTAAGAGGAACAATCCAACAGGAAGAGCTTACAATTACAAACATATATGCACTCAATGTAGGTGCACCTAGTTACATACAACAGAAGCAACTGCACATGAAGGACTAAGTAGGCCCCAGTACAATCTCCCAGGGGACTCCAATACCCTCCTCTCACAAAGAGATCAACCAGACAAAAAATCAACAAAGAAACATCAGAGCTAAATCACACTATGGAGCAAATGGACTTAACAGATACCTACAGACTATTCTATCCAATGTCAACAGAATACACCTTTTTCTCAGCAGCACATAGGACTCTTTCCCAAATATACCATATCCTTGGACATAAGACGTGTAAATAAATATAAAAGAATTAAAATCATTCCCTGCATACTTTCAGATCAAAGTGAAATAAAACTAGAAATCAATACAAAAGTAACTACAGAAACTATCCAAATACATGGAGATTAAATAGTGCATTATTGAACAAGGACTGGATCACAGAAGAAACCAAGAGAGAAATCAAGAACTTCCTAAAGTCAAATGACAATGGAAGCACATCATACCAGAATCTGTGGGACATATGAAAATAGTACTAAGAGGGAAATTTATAGCTATGAGTGCACACATGGAAAAACCAGAGCAATCTTAAATTAACAATCTAATGATGCAATTCAAAGTCTTAGAGAAACAAGAACAAGACAAATCCAAAGGTAGCAGAAGGAAGGAAATTATAAGAATCAGAGCAGATATCAATGAAATTGAAACAAAAAATACAAAAGATCAATGAATCAAAGAGTTGGTTCTTCAAAAGAATAAATAAGATCAACAAACCTTTAGCCAAACACACCCAAAGGAAAAAAGACTCACATCAATGTAATTAGAAACAAAAATGTGAAATCATAACAGATGCTGTTGAAATCCATAGAATTATAAGAAACTTTTTCAAAAAACTATACTCCAATAAATTAATGAACTCAGAAGAAATGGATAAATTTTTTGACACATGCAATACATCAAAATTGAGCCAGGAAGATATAGGAACTTTGAAGTAAAGCAATAACCAGGGATGAAATTGAGTGAATTCACTGCAGAATTTTCTCAGAACTTCAGAGAAGAGCTAGTGCCAATGCTTCTTAAAATCTTCCATGAAATTAAAAGGAACACTGCCCAACTCCTTCCTGGAAGCAGGGATCATCTTGATTCCCAAACCAGATATAGATCCAACAAAGAAAGAAAATTACAGGCCAATTTCCTTATGGATTATGAATGGAAAAGTCCTCAGTAAGATCCTTGCAAACAGAATGCAACAAATTGTTTCAAAGATCATACACCATGACCAAGCTGGCTTCATCCTGGGGATGCAAGGCTGGTTCAACATATACAAATCAATTAAGGTAAAACACCACATCAATAAAGCAGGACAAAAACCACACGATCATCTCAATAGATGCAAAAAAAAAAAAAAAAAAAAACCTTTGACAAAATACAACAGCTTTTCCTGATCAAAACTCTGATTAAAAATATGTATAGAAGGACCCTATCTCAAGCTAATAAAAGCAATTTATGACAATTTTACATCCAACATCATCCTAAATGGGGGAAAAACTCAAAGCATTTCCACCAAATAAGAAACAAGGCAAGGTTGTTCACTCTCACTACTTTTATTTACATAGTGCTTGAAACCTTAGCCTGAGCAATCAAGCAAGAGAAGGGAATAAAGGAAATACGCATAGGAAAGGAAGAAGCCAGGGCTGGAGGAATGGCTCAGCCATTAAAGTGCTTGCTTAGCAAGTGCTAAGTCAAGCTCTAAGTACCTGAGTTTGATTCCCCAGCACCACATAAACGGGGCAGGATGGTGCATGCCTATAATCCCAGCACTTGGGGGGCTGAGGCAGGAGGATTGCTGTGAGTCCAAGGACAGCCTGGGCTCCCCATTAAGTTCAGGACCAGCCTGGGCTACAGAGAGAGACCCATCTCAAAAAAAAAAAAAAAAAAAAGGAAAGGAAGAAGCCAAACTATCCTTATATGCAGATGACATGATCCTTTACACAGAGGACCCCAAAAACTCTACCAGACCTAACAAACAAATCCAGCCAAATTGCAGGATACAAAATCAATACACAAAAATTAGTAGCATTCCTCTATGACAACAATGAAAATATAAAGAAAGAGAACAGGAAAATAGAAAAGCAATCCCAGTCACCTCAAAGAAAATGAAATACCTAGGATCAACCTAGCAAGTGAAGGACCTCTATACTAAAACCTATAGTACTCTGAAAGAAGAAATCTGAGAGACTTCTAGAAAATTTGGAAAGACATCCCCTGCTCCTGGATAGGCAGAACCAACATTGTCAAAATGATCATACTACCTAAGCTGATATACAGATTCAATGCAGTCCCAATCCAGATACCAACAGCATGTTTTACACAACTAGAAAAACCAATCTGAAAATTTATATGGAACCATAAGAAGCCTGGAATAGCCAAAACATTCCTAAGAAACAAAAGCAGGAGGCATCACGATACCAGATATCAAATTATCTTATACAGCAGCAATGATAAAAAAAAAAAAAAAGCCATGGTATTGGCACAAAAAACAGACAGGCGGATCAATGGAATAGAATTGAGGATGCAGAAACATCCCCAAGTACCTTCAGCCCCTTCAACAAAGGGGCTGAAAATATACACTGGAGTAAAGATAACCTCTAACAAATTGGTGCTGGGAAAAATGGCCAACCAAATGCAGAGGAATAAAACTAGACCCACAACTTTCATCATGCACCAAACTCAAATCAAAATGACTTAGATTTTAAAATGGAAACATTGACGAGCTGGAGGAATAACACA
Source organism: Ctenodactylus gundi (assembly GCA_004027205.1). Lineage (NCBI taxonomy): Eukaryota > Metazoa > Chordata > Mammalia > Rodentia > Ctenodactylidae > Ctenodactylus > Ctenodactylus gundi. The sequence continues at coordinate 35,705 of PVKB01003576.1, read as the reverse complement.
GCAGTTTCAAGTGCTTGCCTAGCAAGCCCAAGACCCTGGGTTCAACTCCCCAACACTGCATGAACTGGGTGTGGAGCCGCATGTTTGTAATCCCAGCACTGGGGAGGCTGGGACAGGATTGCCATGAGTTCCAAGGTCAGCCTGGGCTCCACAGTGAGTTCAGGACCAGCCTGAGCTAAAATAATCATAATAATAATAATAAAATGGAAAACATTAAACTTGTTAGAAGAAAAAGTAGACAAAACCCTTGAAGAGATCGATGAAGGCAAGGACTTTCTCAATAGAACACCCAAAGCACAAGAGATAACGCCAAGAATCAACACATGGGAATATATGAAATTAAGAAGCTTCTGCGTAGCAAAGGAAAGAACAGAGTAAAGAGAACACCTGTGGAAGGGGAAAGATATTTGCTAGCTATTCCTCAGACTGAGGACTATATCAAGAATATACAAAGCACTGAAAAAAAAATCAGACCCTATAAAATAAAAGAATGAAAAACTGGGAATCTGAAATAAATAGTTTTTAGGAGAAGTCTGAATGGCCAATAAATACATGAAAAAATGTTCAACATCTTTAGTCATCAGAGAAATGCAAATTAAAACAACACTGAGGTTCAATTTAGTATCAGTAAGAATGGCTACTATTGAGAACCCGCCAAGTGCTGGTGAGCCTGTGGGGATAAAGGAACCCTCCTACATTGCCAGCAGGACTGTAAACTGGTACAACCACTATGGAAAGCAGGATGGAGATTCCTCAAAAAACTGAAAATCATTATTCCATTTGCCCCAGCTATCCCCCTTCTGGGTATCTTCCCAAAAGCACTAAAGTCATCCTACAACAGTGATATGTACACACTGATGTTTACAACAGCACAATTTATAACAGCCAAATCTTGGAAGAAGCCAGCATGCCTGAGTACAGATGACTGGATAAAGAAGATGTGGTGTATATTCACAACAGAATACTACTCTGCCATAACGAATGACCAATTTGAGTCAACGTACGAAAATAGATGCACCTTGAGACCATGATGCTCAGTGAAATGATTCACACCCAGAAAGTTAAATATCACATGGGATCTCTAATTTGAGAAAACCAAGCCATAAAAAATGTAAGAGATATGGAAGGAAATAAGAAGATGAACTTCAGGGAGAGGAAAAAGGGAAAATTGGGGGGGAGGTGAGAGAGTAGGAAGGGGAAAGGAATGTAGTAGTAAAGTAATAAAAAAATTAAAAACAAATAAATAAAGGGCTGGAGATTAGCTCAGTGTGTTTTCTTTCTTTTCTTTTCTTTCTTTGAGACAGGTGTCACTCTACAGTTCAGGCTGGTTTCAAACTCACTAAGTAGCCCAGGCTGGCCTTGAACTCACAGCAATCCTTCTGCCTCAGCCTCCATAGTGCTGGGATTACAAGCATGTGCCACTACACCCGGCTTGAGATGTAGCTCAGTGCAAAGGCCCTGTGTTCAATTCCCTCTACTATAAATATGATTACATATAGTTTAATTATTTCTAATTAAAATATTGAAAATAATTTAGCCCAATTTCTATTGCCTACACATAAGGGTCCCAAGGACAGAAAGAGGCAGGCCTGGCTTTGTCCTGCTCCCAGCAGAGAAGGAAGTTATCTCTGCCTCATCCTAGGGCCAGGAATGGAGGGGAGACACGACTCACCTTGCCTTTACCATAGCAAGGGTTGGAAAAGCCACCAGGACACTGTGTACAGTCAGGCCCAAAAAATCCTTTGCAGCAGTCACGTTTCTATAAGAGGCAGAGTATGTTGAGGCCTTGACCATGCCTCTCCTGGCCCAGGCCACTTCTGCTGTCGCATCCCTAGTGCGAGGGAGTGGGTGAGGCCCCTCAGCACACTTCTTCCTGCACTGAGATGCACAACAGCACAGTAGCTGTCTGCGATGCAAGTCTACTGGGCCTAGCTTGGGAGCCCCAGAAGAGAAGCAAGCTCCCCAGCTCCCCAGGGACTGGATGTCCACACTCAGGCTCACCATGATGGTCTGGTTGCAGTAATGGGCACAGCCCCTCTCCGGCACAGTGAGCCCAACAGGACCAAGAGAGTAGATACACCTGTCGGGCAAGCGACCCTGGGGCAGGCCATGCAGGACCAGTCAGCAGAGTGGGTTCTTGGCCAGCCCCTTTGTGAGGCGGCCCTGGCTCCACCTTCCAGTCTGGCAGGGCCTCCCCTCCCTCCACCCCAGCAGGACCTGGGCAGACACCAGCGGGCAGTGAGGAATCAAGGCTGCAGGGGCTGGGTCAAGGATGCTCACCAGCTTCACGCTGTTGGGGGGGCACCTGCTGGTGTTCAGGGCTTTGCAGTCCACACAGGGGCTCTGGGCAGGGCAAGGCAGGACAGGGCAGGGGAAAGGATTAAGCATCATTCAATTAGTCAACAAATTCTCTGAAAGTGGCATGGAACCGAGACCTCAAGAATGGAACAATCCCGGGAGGGTGCCCCGTACAGAGGGAAAGGCAAGGGCGAAGGTCCCGAGATAGGGACAGAGTGGCAGGAGCAGCCAGGAGGCGCAGCAGAGGGGAAGGAAGTCATCTTCTGCTTTTCTAACCCACGCTATGGCGAAGGCAGGTGAAAGCAGGGAGGTGAGGGCTGGCGCTTGAGGGGTGAGCTCATGGGGAGCATCCTGAGGACTCCTGAGGGCTGCATTCAGGGAGGACAGATGCGTCCCTGGGATTCTGAAGCTGGTGTCAGCACTGCCACCAGCCCACCCACTGCTCTGGCACCTGCTATGGTTTATTTTGAGCAAAACCCATACTGAAACTTGGTTCCCAATATAACAAGGGTGAGAGCAGATGGGTCTTTAAGAGGTGTCTAGAGTCAACGGGTCTTTCCCTTATATAGGGATTAAAGGAAGCTTGAGAATGGGCTAGCTAGCACTCAAGAGAGATGCTATAGAGTGAGGCTGGCACCCCTCCACATCTACTGTCACCCTGTGATCCACAAGGCCCCCAGCAGACACCAAGCAAATGCTAGCATTGTGCTCTAGGACTTCCAGAATCGTGAGCCAAAATCGACATCTTTCTTTGTAAATAACCCCACATTGGGTATTCTGTCATAGTAACGGAACATGGGCCCAGGCAGTGCCCCAGCTTTGGAAGATGGTCACCTGGCTGCACACTGTGGTAGAGGTTTGTGGTGGGAATGCCCACCTTACAGAACAGGGCTCACCATTACGGTCTTGTGCTGCTCCTCATCACAGTACTTGGGCAGGATGGGCAGGATGGATGGGGGCAACAGCACACCGTCCAGCATGTGGATGACACCATTGACGGCCAGCACATCCACTGTCCGCAGAGGGACCCCCTCAGGTCCTAGCAGGATGCGCCCCTGCAGCACAGACCCAGTGTGCCACCTTCAGGCCCACAGACCTCAGCCAGACCTTAACGCATCTCTGTCACATGCTCACTCCTTGTCCTAGGAGCCCTCCCACCCTTTTAGCCCCCAAGAGAGAAACTGTTTGATGACTGTTTCCCCTAAGGTCTCTGCCTGGCCAGTGCAGTGTCCTGACCACCACAGAGCTCAAGCAGGAGGAAGGGGGTCTGGCCCCTCCACTGGATCCTTTATTCAAATACTGTAGCTCTCACCTCATCAGAGACATTCACAGCCAGAACCTGGTTTGCCGTGGTGAGGATCCGCCTCTTGGAGATGAGCTTGTTGACAGTCATCTGAAGAGAGAGTGGCTTTTGGGTGGCATAGCCACACCTTGCTCAGGTAACAGAGCTATCCCCCCGTTCCCAGGATCTCCTGTGCTACAGTGTCCAGATGGAGGGAGAGAGGAGAAAAGGAGGAAAGGGGACACAGAGAAGACCAGACTCACAGCAGCCTCCAGGAGACCCTCAGCAGGAGCACCTGGGAGGACCTCTCACCTGACCGTGGCTTGAGATGTGGTACCTCACCAGCTCTTGCAGTTTGGAGAGACCCTGGCAGGAGAGACGCAATTGGCTCTGGGAGGCCCTGAGCAGAGACCCTGGTATCCCTTAGACCCGCAAGCCCCTCCTCCCAAGCTTACTGTTGTGAAGAGGTAGATCAGACGGCCGTCACGCAAGCTGTCCACAGCCTCGTTGCTTGGGGCAAAGACTGTGAAAGGCCCAGGCCCATCCAAGATGGAGGGTAGCCCACAGTTCTATGGTAGTGGGAAAGAGACTCAGGGAGCTCCAGGGGTAGCCTCCTGCCCAGAGCCCCTCTGGGCTCTGCCCTTGGCCCACAGAAAACTCCCAAGAAGTAAGTAGGAGTTAGTGACAAGGGGTCTGTGCTACTACAGAACCTCAGTATTAGAATAAGAAATCTGTAGAAGAGGAGGTGGGCAGAGGTCACTACTCCAGAACCCCAGAGCACTGTGAGGGCAGTCTGAGGCAATGAGGGGTCCTGGCTTTGAAGTGTGGGTGGGCTAGACCACTCCCCTGGCTCACCTCCAGAATGGTTTCAAACCGGCTGAAGACCTCTTTAGAGGCAAGGATCTGGCCAACGGTTTTCTGTCAGAAGGATGTGTATGAGGGGCCAGCAGCTGCAAGGAGAAGGAGCCTCCCCTCTCAGCTGGCCAAGAACTGCCCTGGATTCTTCCCTAAACTCTGTAGCCCTTAGTCAGAAGCATAGGTGGAGAGGGAAGAACTGGGTACTGGCTCACCTTGGGGTCCCCAGGGAGCGGAGGCGGAGGCTGCCATCGTAGGGCACTGACCACATGGAAGACTCCATTGGCAGCTATGTTGTTGGCACTGTGGATGTTGAATGTCTTCTGGGGCTGGTCCTCATACCTGTAGGAGTACCTCTGAGAAGATACAAGATGTCTGTATAGACACCACATGACATCCTCTGTCCTGAGGCTCCCCTCACTGCCATACTGTATCCTCTACCTGTGACTTCTTGGGTCTCTAGGCTACAGTCCCTGTGTCCTTTCTTTTCTTTTTGTAAGAATTGGGAATTGAACCGAGGGCCTTCACATCAAGCTACAACCCCAGGGCTAGAGGAATGGCACAGCAATTTAAGTGCTTGCCTAGCAATCACAAGGTCTTGAGTTCGATTCCCCAGTACCACACAAAAACCAGATGTGGTGCCACATGGCTATAATCCCAGTATTAGGGAGGCTGAGGCAGGTAGATTGACATGAGTCCAAGGCTAGCCTGAGCTACATAGTGAACCAGCCTGGGCTACAGAGCAAGACCATGTCTCAAAAAAAAAAAAAAAAAAAAAAAAAAAAAAAAAAAAAAAAAAAAAAAAAAAAAAAAAAAAAAAAAAAAAAAAAAAAAAAAAGCTACAGCTTGGAGGTTTTTACAGGCAAATGGAAGAAACTTGAGAACATCATGCTTAGTAAAGTGAGTCAGAAGCAGAAGGTGAAACATCGAAGACCACAACTATCTCATGGAACTTCAGAAGAAAGACAGAGTAAAAGAGGGAGATAGGGTAGGGGTGGAGGAAGGGAAGGTAGGGTAGGGGAAGGGACAAAAGGAGAGCGGGAAAGCCCTTGTCACTTTGACAAGAAATGTATGTGCACAAAATGCTCAACTCCATTGTAAACCTTAAATTTTGCACTTGTACATATCAATAAAATGGGGGGGGGGGGGAAGCTACAACCCCAGCCTCTTTAAAAAATTTGGTGACAGGGTCTCATTATGTTTTCTAGGAAGGGCTTAAACTTGCAATCCTCCTTCCTCATCCTCCCAGAGTTCTGGGATTATGTACCTGTGCTAGCATACGTGGCTTATAGTCCCGGTCTTACCAAGTGGTTGAAGGTGAGAGTTATCTCCTGGCCTGCCAGCGTCCACCACCTGCGTGTACTCGGGGGCCCCACATTCTCCAGCAGGTGCTGCCCTGCGATGATGTACTGTCTGCAGAGCTGCTGGGCCAGCAGTGCCTATAGACCGCAGGCACGAGGACATCTGAGCCCAAGGCTTGCCACCCTCTTCCCACCTTCCCCCCCAGTACAGAGGGGACAAGATGCCTCCCAGACTCAGTCAACTCCCTGAGAGCTGGGCAAGGGTTCTCTCAGGGCCCTGAAGATGGGGTCACATCTAGGTGAGGAGGTAGGGCCTGTGGCCAGACCCACAACGGGAGGGCTCACGTTTATGGTCCCAGAGGAGGCGGAGGAGATGGAGGAGATGGAGGGGACAGACGGGACCAGCAGAGTGAATGGGCCCGATGTGGTGAGAATCTCCCGGCAGCCCTGTGCTGGGGGGTCAGGAGAGGGAGCATCAGGACCCTAGGGCAAGGGAGTGAGTCTGGGAAAACCTCAGGCATCAACCCTAGGATAGGGAAGTGGGGCATTCAGTTGTGGGGTGGAGGGTAGGTAAAGACAGGCCCAGGGACAGCTCCTCCCTCACCACTGCCCCCACCTTAGCCCATTCTTTGCATTTACAGCTTTGGATAGAGAAACTGGCTCTCCGTAGAGTTTGGTCCTTACTCCTCAGCAGTCTGCTGGTGTGAGGGGTGGGAGTATGGGCTGGTGCTGGGGTGTGATGGGCAAATACCTAGCATCTCCGCGGCGACTCTCAGTTTCAGGAAACCCAGCTGCTTGGCTTTCTGCACCTCGTGGAGTAGGTGTCCGTAGCAGGCATGCCCGTCCCCTATCTCACCCTCCTTGCATACACAGCTAGGGGCCCGGGGAGTTCCCATCAGGACAAGGGGCAGGGCCAGCCCCACTCCTGGTCTTTGCTTGTCCTTCCCCGCAGGTCCCTGAGTTGAACGTGTAAGCTGCCCAGCCCACCCCTTTCTGCTCTGTCCTCAGGGTCCCCAGGCTCTTATGCTCACCTGGTCTGGCCATTGGGGTTCACCTGGCAGGTGGCTGACTTGTCACAGGAGTTGGGTAAGCACAAGGCAACACACCCCTCAGAGGCATTTTGGTTGATGCTGACCAGGCCACTGTGACAGGAGCAGATGGCCTGGCCAAATGGCAGGGAAGAGGGGAATGTTGTGTCCCTCCGTAAGAACTCAGAAGAACTGCTGGCATGTGCCTCACTTACACAGCCCTGCTGGGCCCTGCCATTGTCCTCTGAGACTTGGGCTGTCCTCCTCCCGCCATTGTACAATGGGGAACCTGGGGTTCTGAAGGGCCTATGACTTGCCCAGGATCCTGCAGCCAGAGTGGGTAGGTGGAGTGAGGGGCAGGCTCAGCCCAGGCTCACCTTTCCTGGCTTCTGGTACAGACACAAGGTTGAGTTGCTGGGGCAGCCACCAAAGTTGGTGGTGCACGGGTCCTGGGGCAGACACACCGTCCCATCGCCGTGGTGGTACTCAGGGCAGTGACACTGAGCCTGCCCCTCAGGACTGACTGAGCATCGGGCCAGTGGGGAGCAGGGTGATGGCTGGCAGGGGTTGGGAGCTGCCAGAACAGAGAAAGAGCCAGTGCAAGGCATGTACCCAGGATCCCCACCTCCTTCCACCATGTGACTAGAAGCTGGAATGAGTGAGGGGACCTACACTTTGAGGACAGGCCCAATCTCCCCTTGGGGACAGCTTTCATCTCTGAAGTTGGCCAGATTGCACTTGATAGGGTAACAGGGTATATCTTCCTGTTCCCTGCCCTTCTTAGCTGGTGTTCCTGACCTCCAGTTCACAGGCTCACCTATGCATACACCACCCTGTTGGGTGTAGCCGGGCAGGCACCTGCAGGCAGTGGCCTCTGCGGAGCACTGGGAGTTCTTGGGGCAGTGCAGTTTCTGGCATTCGGGAAGCTCTAAGCAGAGAGGAGAGAGAGTACTGTGATGGGCCGAGGCTTCAGCTTGGGGAAGAATGTAGGTACCATGATGATCTGCACAGTTTTCTGTGGGACTGGGTAAGACCCTGCCCTATCTGCGCTTCCAAGTGTGACAGTCCCAGGGGACAACCCCATCTGTCTCCAGGCTGTTGGCAGAGCTCCTGCTGAGGCACAGGCTTCATTCTCAACAAGTTCTCTGGGCACAGAGAATTCACTGTCCCAAGCTGCCCTGGCAGCACGCTTACCTTGGTCACAGCGGGGGCCAGTGTATCCCGCAAAGCACAGGCAGCTTCCATTCCCCTGTGGCCCCTGGTTGCATAGGCCATGCGCACAGTCACACTCTGCAAGGGACACAGGGACAGGTGAAACCGCAGCCCCACTGAGGCACACGGAGGTGTCGGTTCCCTGCCCTTTGCACAGGTAGAACTTGGCTCTTCAGGTAAACCCTTGGGAGTCATTTGGCAGCCTGGGGACTCAGGGGGGCTTCCTGGAGGAAGCCTCTAAGGGGAAAAGAATGAACAAGGACCTAGGTATGAAGAAGCAAGGTGAGCGTCTCTGAAGGGGACAGACAACTGAGGGCCGGGAGGAGACTTGAGGGACAAGGAGGGGTGCTGGGTTAGGGACCCATCCCCATGGACTCCAGGGGCACTCTAGCCCTGCAAGCCTCACCTGATTGGCAGTCTGGTCCAAACCGTCGAGGGTCCCGGCAGTCCTGACAGGCTGAGCCACTGAAGTTTTCCTGGTGGATGCGCTAAGTCAGCGTGGCCCTTCCAAGCCCCCTGCCCAACCCTGCCCGGATCCTACCTGGCACACACAGGTCCCGTTTCTAGCCATGCCATCGAGGCAGGTCCCATGGCCGTTACATGGGGTCTCAGCACCCCCAGGACACTCTGCGGACATTCCTGGAACTCAGCTCTGACCCTACAACTCGCCACTTGCCCCTCCCCCAGCCCTCCCCCGGGACAGCCAGAGCCGGAAGCCCAGCCTTGGAGGCTGTGTTGAAGCCTGGACTGGAGGAAGTGCTATTTATTTGTTGGTCCTAGGGACACTGAGCTACATCCCCAGCCCATTTATTTAAAGACAGGGTCTCACTAAGTCACTGTTGTCTAGGCTGGGCTTGAGCTGGAAATCCTACTGCCTCAGCTTCCCAGAATGCTAGGATTACAGGCCTGTACCGCTGGGCCCAGCTGGAAGCCAACTAAGTTAACAAGTTGTGGGGGAACACAGGCAGCTCTCACTGGTGGGGAGCGCAGAGCTGGGACTGCCGTGGGAGAGCAAGGCAGACCCCCACCTCCCCATACCGTGGCATTGGGAGCCCCAGTAGCCAGGGCAGCAGGCCTCCTGTTCCACGTCCTTCCAGCATTCTAGGCTGCAGCCTCTCATGGACACCAGCGAGTCCCCCAGCTGAACCTCATACCTGGGAACCGGGGGTGGAGGCAATGATGTGACGCCCCTGCTCCAGCCGCTCCACACTGAGGTCCAGAGCTCTCGTCTCTCTCTGCGTAGCCCAGAGCTGAGCTGAGGGCCTGCTACATACTGTATGTACCCAATAAACACCATCTGCCTCTCCCCACTTCCCTGGAGGTACAGCAGATGCACAGGGAGGCCTTACCCTCATTCTGCAGGCCTGTCCCCTTCCACCCCCCGGATGCTCTTGGAAGCAGGCTAAGATGGGCCAGGTCCATACCAGCAGTCCTTGAATATCTTCTCTGGGAGGTACTGAAGCCAGCCTGAGGGACACGCCATATTCTTGACGGCAGCACATGAGGTGCAGGGTAGGTGAGTGACAAACTTGGTCTTCACATCACAGCGCGTGGACTGCACCTGAGCCATGAGCAGAATGTGAACTGAGTGCCCAGTCCTGCCTCTGACCTGACCAAACCAGGCCTCACACCCCTCCCAGCCTCCGCATCTCACTGATTCCCCAGCGAGGCAGGAAGGATGAGGAAGACCCGGAGAAGCTTCCTGTGGGGGACCATCGATGCCACTCATGCTGCCGTGCCCACAGTCCAGAAACCAGGGTCTGTACCTTCCGACCTAAGGAGAATCTTTTCCATTTTGTTGCACTATGTTTCAGGTAAGGAAACTAAAGCTCAGGCTGGGGCTGACAGTCACTTGGGAACAGGGTGGGAAGCTACTGCGGTTTGGATCTGGAATGTCCACCAAGGGCTCACACATCTGGACATTATGGGTCATCTGTGGAACCATGTGCTACTGGGAAGTTGGAGCTTGGAGTGGAGGAGTAGACAGCAGGCACGCGGTTTGGGTCACAGCTGTGTGGCGGATCACTGGGATGGGACCTGGACGGATACATGCTGCTTCCTGCCTTCCTTCTGGGACTCGACTTGGCTTCCTGTTTGCAATGTCATGAGGAGCTGCTGCCGCCTCTGCCTCTGCCATATGCTTCCACTATTGCCAGTCACCCCTGGGGGACTGTGACCTGCTGAAACTGTGAGTTAAAGTGAGACTTTTCCACCCTAAGTTGTGGATGTCAGGTTTTTAGTCACAGCAACAAAAAAGTAACCAAGATAGAATCTGAGGCTGGAACTCAGAATCCTAGCCTACTGCTCATTCGGGCCTTTCACTTAAACAATAAACATTATAGTTAACAGTGTCAGGGGGGAAAAGAACCGAAGACTTGGCCTTCGGCTCATGGGCATGAAGGAGGGGGTGCAAACTTTCAGGTACGTACCAGGGAGGCTGGATTTCCAGCCATTGCACTGCACTGCTGAGCACGTCCCCACACTCCCAAAGGAGTCCAGGGGCCCACTCCTCTGCCCTGGGGTCAGAAACTAGGAGCCCCAGACCCTTAGCCAGGTGTGGTGTTGGATACCTGTGACCCAGCTCTCTGGGAAGATGAAGTGGGTGGATCACAAGTTTGAGTTGGAGTAGTTTAGTGACTTGGAGACATTGTGTCCAGATTTTAAAAATAAAATAAAAAGGACTGCAGACATAGCGTAGTACAAAGGCCCTGGGCTCAGTCTCCAGTTCTGTCCTCCTGCCCCCAGCAAAACCACTCTAGGTTCAAGAGGTTGCTGTTCTGTGTGACTCGTGTGTCTGAGCTGGGAGCACATTCACAGGTCCTCATGCCAGGCCTGGCCTGGGGCCCCTGTGGCAGGGACCCAGCATCCACGTGCTGACAGCAGTGCTAGCAGCTGAGGGAGCCGTGAGGATGCAGGCAGCTTCCTGGAGCAGCTGACAACTAACCTGGGACTGAGCGCTGGCCAGGAGCCGTGCTCTGGCTGAGGAGGCAGAAGCAAAGGCTGGGAGCGGAAAGGAACACATACCCGCAGGCAGAGTGGCTCCAGCAGAGGTTGGGAAGGAGCTTGTGGCAGCATCAACAAGTGACCTCATAAGCCCGGGTGAGGCAGAGTCAGAGGTAGCCCCAGGACTCAGCTTGTGCTTAGCTGGTGAAAAGGGTAAGGTGGGAGTGGGAGAAGAGGGGTCACCTCACCACCTGAGGTTGCCTAGGCTGAAGTGGGGACTATGGAATGAGGAGGAGGAAAAGCTTAGCACTCAGAGCTGTTTGTCCAGGTAGATGGAGGAAGACACGAAAAGGTTCCGGCTACCTAATCTTCCCGCTTCAGCCCCCCCAAGTGCTGGGATTACAGGCCTGCACCACCATACCCAGCTATGTGGCATGTGGCCCTGGGGAATTAAACCCAGACAGAGCCTTGCGTTTGCTGGGCGAGTGCCCAAACTGCTGTGTTGTTCCTCCAGCCCCATCACTGGGACTGCTCTGATGGTGACACAATGCCAAAAAGGGTCCAGGGGTGTATAATCCAGTGGCCACAGTGCTTGCTGAGTGTTCAGAGGCCCTGGGTTCCATCCCCTGGCACCACAGAAAAATTAGCCAGGCATGGGGCTGGGAATATAGCTCAGTAATTAGAGCACTTACCTAGGAAGCACAGGCCCCCGGTTCAATCCCTGGAGCCACGTAATAGCTGGGCATGGTGGAAATGCCAGTAATCCCAGCACTTGGGGAGGCTGAGACAGGAGGACTACCGTGAGTTTGAGCCAGCATAGGCTCAGGATGAGCCTGGACTACCAAGCAAGACTCTGTCTCAAAAACAAAACAGAATACCCCAGTAAGTTACAGGGCTATACCTTGAAGGACAGAATCTAAGTTAATGGATATTAAAAAGGAGGGGGCGGGAAGCAGAGGAAAGGTATGTTTTTAGGCAGGGTAGGTAGTAGCATATCCTAGAGAAGCTGAGACAGTCCAATCTTGAAAAATGGTGAGCTGGGCCCACTGGCCCAGGCCTATAATCCTAGCACTCTTGGGGGCTGAGGCAGTAAGACTGCAAGTTTTATCCCAGCCTGGGTAATATAGCAACTCAGTAAGATCTTGTCTCAAAAATCAAAAAATAAAAATGAGCTGAGATTTAGCTCAGTGAGAAGGCCCTGGCCCCAATCCCTACTACCACAGACAGACACTCACAAGGCTGGAGGAGACGTAGCTCAATGCAAAGTCTCTGGCTGCAATCTCCAGTACAACCAAAACAAATAATAATAATTGCTGAGCCCACACTGTGTTCCAAAGGGAAGGAGCCTAGAACTCCTATTTCTTGCAACAAAACATAAATATGTGGCTTCTCACCGCAAGAAAAAGAACAAATAATGCCCCTGATGTTTTCCTCTGGTGTGGAAGGCCTTTCCGCTGCTGTGATTTGGCCTTTCTCACTCCCACCTCTGTGGTCTACAGCGAGAGAAGTTGTTCACAGCAGCCTCAGCAGACAGCTACGGAGCTGGGATTTGTGGTTTTATTTCCCATCTTGACATTCGTCTTTGCTGAGCCAGGGAGGCACTAGGAGACTGGGTAGGAAACTTGAGGGTCAAGTGGCTGCTGGCTCAAGGCAAAGACTTAGTGAGCAGCAGGCTCACCTCAAATCTACCTGGCCAGCTGGCCAGCAATGGCAGCAGGGTCACGACTCTGCCTGTGCTCAAGAGGAATGGTGGGTAGGCCTGGGTAAGAGCTCAGGGCAAGTGGGAGAATGTTGCTCACTCTCAGAGCAGAGCCAGGGCTAGACCAAGTGCTGGGTGAGAGACTGGAAGCTGGAGCTTTGTTAGTGTGTGGGAAGTGCTAATGGACGGATAAGCCAGCTGCCAAACTAGCTCCTCTCCAGGAGCCACACCCAAGGCTGGCAATTCAGCTGGTCTGTCTACCCAGCGCCTGGAAGCAGCGGCAGGGGCCGGAACTTACAGTCTCAACATTGGTGCTGTTGGGCGGAATAAGTGCTGAGTCAGGTTCCTTCTTCCTGGAGCACCTGGGACTCCCCTTTCACCCACCCCCAGCTCGGAGCTGACTTTGCCATCTGCTTCCCACAGAGATGCTGCTGGGGGAAGCTGAGGTGACATAAAGTAGTAAACTTACTGGTGAGAAACGTGAAAGAAATTTCTTCAACCTGGAGCCAGGATCCTCAAGACCTTCCACAGTGAAAGTCTCAGAACCCAAAACTGCCTCAGAGACAGAGAGGAAGACCCCTAAACTGCTTCCTGAATGTAGACTAGAGCAGAAAGGGCGCAAGGTTGTTTGTGTACATTACCGAATAGGTGCTGGGTAGGAGGTTGTCTGGTGGACAGGGGCTAAGACCCCTCCCACAGGAAGCCCCCCATGTCTCTGCTGCTGGAACCTGCCTGTGTGACCTGGGGGATGTCCCTTTCCCTTGAAGCCTCTGTTCCTAACAATTTCAGCACTAGGTGCTAAAATGGCAGAATGACTGTGAGTGTAAGATGAGGCTAGGGGCATAGCTCAGCGGCTGAAGCACTTGCCTAGCAAGCTCAAAGCCCAGGGTTTGATTCCCCAGCACTACACAAGTTGGGCATGGTACTGCATGCATGTAACTCAGCATTTGGGAGCCTGAGGCAGGTTGCTATGAGCTCCCAGTCAGCCTGGGCTACATAGTGAGTCCAGGACCAGCTTGGACGAGAGTTAGACCCTGTCTCAAACAAAACAAAACAAACAAAACAAAAGATGAGGTGAGCATTGCTGCATCTCCACTCACAAGTGCCCCGCAGACCCTCCCTCTTTCATGGCCCAGCTGGCCAAGCCCCACACCAGAATTGCAGACTTAAGAGGTGCTCAGAACTACAGGTTTCTGACAAGGGCAAAATCCCCAACTCTCATTTAACCCAGTCCCCTGTGCTCAGAACATAAGGAGGCAAGCTGGGCAGGGTGGTGCTTTCCTAAAATCCCAGCACCTTGGGAGGATGAGCAGAAGGATTTTGAGTTCAAGCCCAGCCTGGACAATTTAGCAAACATAGCAAGGGGATCCCAAATAAAAAGTAAAAAAGCGTCAGAGATACAACTCAGTGAAAAAGCTCTGGGCTCAATCTCCACACCACAGAAACAAAACAAAACAAACTGGGCCTGGTGGGACAGGCCTGTAATCTCAGCACTCTGGGAGGCAGAGGCAGGAGGATCAAATGTTTGAGCCTAAAGCTGGGCATGGTGGTGCACGCCTATAATCCTAGCACTTGGGAGGCTGAGGCAGGAGGATTGACTTGTGTTTGAGGCCAGCCTGGGCAACACAGTGAGTTCAGGACCAACCTGGACTATAGAGCAAGACCCCATCTCAAATAAATAAAGAAATAAAGCAATAAAATGTTTGAGCCTAGCCTGAGCAATTTAGCAACTTGATGAGATGCTGTCTCAAAATAAAAAATGAAGCCAGACCTGGTAGCACAGGCATGTAATTCTAGCAATCTGGGAGGCTGAGGCAGGAAGATCCCAAGTTTGAGCCCAGGCTGGACAATTTAGTGACTTAGGGAAACCCTGTCTCACTCGAAAAATTATGGGCTAGGGATGTAGCTCAGTGCAAAGATGCTGGATTCAATTCCTAGTAAGCATTGCAAAACCAAACAAATGATAGCAAGGCCCACCTGTGGAATTCTTTTTATACACATGGGGAAACTGAGGCAGAGAGTAGGGAAGAAATCACATGCGGCACTCAGTGCGGCCCTAGGACCCTGCCTCTTACACCATCGCTCACCTTCCACCTGTGTGAGTCCTGCCTGGCCCACCGCCAGCGAAGCCCTTCTGCCATCTTTCTGAGGGACCATGAGGAATACCAAAGATTCTAGGCAGGTATGGCGACTGGGTCCCTCAGCTGGACTACCGGGTGGTGGATCCTGGGCAAGGGCTTCCTCTCTCTACACTTGCCTGCCCTTTAGTGCCACAAGGAAGGAGGCAGCTGCCCAAAGAAGCAGGTGAACTTGGCTACCCTGAAAGCTCCGTTGCTGGGTAGCTGGTCCCAACCAGGGCCCTGCCTCTGTACTCAGGGTATGAAGCTCTTCCCAAAGCCCGAGCAAGAGCCGTATCCCTGCCATGGGGCCTGGTGGGCCTGTGGCCATGCTGCAGTGCATGCCAGGCTTCTGGCTGCCTGCCCACTGGCATGCCTGGATGGGGCCTCTGGGACATGGCTGGGAGCAGGGCTCCAGAGCAAGAATGGCCTGTCCCTGTCACCTGTGAGCCATTGCTTCCTCACTAGGAAGCAACAGGAAGTGTTGCCCGGGGGCAGTGAGGATGCGAAGGTGAGGCCCTGGCCTGGTCAGCCGCCGCCCAGAGGCATCACTGGCCGCCCTATTTACTCAGCAGCACTGGAGGTGGGCACTCTCGCCGCGTGTGAGTCCTGCCTGGAGTCTTGGGGCTGGATGCAGGCAGCACACGAACACATGGTCTGTTTCTGTTTACGGAGCCCCTGGTGAGGGCCACACACAGAAAGTTGGGCCTCAGTAACAACAAGGAAGGTAGGAACATGGGTCCGGTTCTGACTCTCCTCACCAACAGGCTGGGGAACCCCAGGACAGCTGCCACACCTCATGGCTGGCCGGCCAGCTGTGGTAGGAGAACCTTGGCCTGGGGAGTTGGGCACCACAGCCCTGACCCCTGGGCCTGCACAGGTCCGACAGGTGTCAGTGGTTCCTTATGTCCCCGGATCTATGCCTTGTTTTTATCCAGATCCCTTGTAACTGGCTCACACTCACCTTCTCCCCAGTGATGAGGCTGGAGCTTGCCAGGCAGAAGGCCAGAAGGCAGAGCAGGACATGGCCCTGGGGCCCCGCCATTGCCGTCGGTGGCTGGCGTGGCCGGCAGGCTGGCTGGCCAGACGGAGGCTGCAGCAGCAAGCAACTAAGTGCGGTTCAGGAGGCAGTCTCGGGCAAGCAAGCAGGACTGGGCGGGCAGCCGCCTTAAAAGCTGCCTGTTCCTCCCCCCGCCCCCAGCTCACCCCCACGGAAACCTGCCAGGATTTCCTTCTGCATATCAGTAGCCTGCAGGCGGAAGGGATGTCGCTGGCCACTAACCCCTGCATGGATTGCCTGGGCCCTGCTCAGGCTTCCGGGCTCGGGACCCTCCACCCAGAAGCCCACCATTAGTCACCTGCCAGGGTATAAGAGTTTTAAAAGTGAATTCGAATGCAAATGTAACAACCTCCGCCCCATCTGGGAGCCCATCCTAGCCTATCAGACCCTCATCCTGTCACCTGTGCGAGTGAGCTGCCTGCCATCCACCGGTCTCCGGCCTGCCTAGCCTGTTCCCTCCCCATCAGACCTCCACTCAGCAGCTGCATCCCTGGGGGCTCCCCCACCACCCAGTAGAGCCCCCCCACTTTGATGCACCCCACTCACTCTGTTCCAACTGTGGCTTTCAACTTCTTAAAATGTTGCTCCTGTGACACAGATTGTTACCTCAACTGCCGACAGTCTCGGGTCAAAGGTGTTAAAAGAAAATGTGTAGGCAGCCATCGATTTGGACTGAGCTCCTGCACTCGCCCAGCAGGCTAGACGTGGGGCTCAATCACAGCACCGATTCAGTTACACTGTAGGCTTTTTTTTTTTTGAGACAGGGTTTTGCTCTCACGCTGGCCTTGGACTCGGACCCATGGCAATTCTCCTCCCTCGGCCTCCTGAGCCCTGGGATTATAGGCGCGTGCCACCAAACCCAGCTTTATGTGGTGCTGAGGAATCAAGCTTAGGGCTTTGAGCTTGCGAAGCGCCTTAGCCAGAGCGCCATTCCTCCAGCCCCACGCTGTAGGCTTTGTAGCCAATTGACCAGTTAATTAAGCTTAAATCATCTCTAGAGCTCACTTCTGTTTTCAATAAATACTGATTACGCTGAGGGCAGCCTGATTTGAGCATCGTTTTCTTGGCTCAAAATCTGCCAAATTCATTTCATCTGTTTGTCTTCTCTTCCTTTTCCTTCCTTCAACACAAGGTCTCGCTCTGTAGTCCAGAACTCGCTATATAGCCCAGCCTGGCCTCAAACTCATGGCAATCCTCCTGCCTCAGCCTCTCAAGTGCTGAGATTATAGGCATGTCATCACCATGCCCAGCTAGTATGTAGTGCTGGGGGATCAAACCAGGGGCCTCTTGCTCCCCAGGCAAGTGTTCTAATTAGTGAGCTGCTCCCCACTTCCTTTCTCCCTTCCCCCTGTCCCCCCCACTCTCTCTTCTCCTCCTTTCTGTTGCTCTGGTGGTGCTAGGGTATGGTGGTGCACACTGGGAATCCTAGCACTCTGGGTGTCTGGCTGAGGCAGGAGGATCACAAGTTTGAGCCCAGCTGGGTAACTTAGCAAGACCTATATAAAAACCAAAACTGAAAAAGGACCAGGATATATCTCAGTGCAAAGGATCACCAGCACACACACACCAAACCAAACAATCTCCACACATACTAAGACCAAAAAACCAAACACACACAGACAGGGACTTACGTATGATGCAGGTGCTTTACCACCGAGGCACCTCAGACCAGGTTTCTCCTTTTAATAAGGGCCATCACTTCAAAGCTGCAGTGAACCCGGGCTGCAGGTTGTCCTCGCACTTACCGTTTCTTCTCCTTCATGGCCCCCAGCTGCCGCTGGTTTATTTACCTACCCTGCCCCTCTTTCTCAGTACAGGGAGTTAAACCCAATGTCATTGGGTGACATCTCAGCCTTTTAAACATGTTTTATTTTGAAGTCAGTCATGGTGGCATATTCCTGTAATCTCAGCCCTCTGGGAGGCTGAGGCAGGAAGATCATGAGTTTGAGCCTATCCTGGGCAACTTAGCAAGACCCTGTGTCAAAAATGTAAAAAGGCTGAGATGTAGCTCAATGCAAAGGCTCTAGGTTCAATTCCCTGTGCTGTGAATGTGTAAGATACATATATTAACATAGGGTCTTGCTAAATTGCCTGACGGGCTCAAACTTGTAAACCCTCCTGCCTCAAATGTAAGTAGTGGGATTACAGGCGTGTGCCACCAAGCCCTGCTTGTCTCCGTGTCCTGGACGTTAGCTATGGGAGATCTGGTATGGCACATGGTTCGGAGCAGAGTGGATATTCAGTATAGATGTATAAAATGAACGAATGAAGATGGTTACATTTATTATCCGTTAGTGGTAGAGAAACTGAGGCTCAGAGAGGCTTGGTAGCTTGTCCAAGGTAGCTCAGCTAATCTGTAGCTCAATTCCAAGGGTTGAGGCTCCTGACGAGGCCAGATTAAAATAGTGAGCTGGGCCCTGCTCTGGTGGTAGGCACAGGGCAATGATAGGGTGGGGCACAGGGTTGGCATTCAAGGCCCACCTCCTTCCTGAAGCAACCTCCATCCCTGATTATGAACAGCTGGGGACAGGCAGTGGGTCCACGTTCTCTGCTGCCACTCAAAGCAGTCTTGATGAGGCTCCTCCTCAACACCAGAAACCCAGACTTGGGCTCACTTCAGCCTGCACCTTCAGGTGGGCTTGGGCCTGGATGCAGGACAACCTGGGGATTTGTCAGAGGGATAACGGGATAGGACGTCAGAGGTGCCCAGAAGAGTTTTGTGGACTCTTCTGGTTTGTTCCAGGCCCTGGTTTACCACAGCCCAGCATGACTCTGTCCAGAGAGGTCAACCCACACCTATCTTAATGAACATCTGTCCCCTGGAAGGCTGCTCCCTCCTTTTTCCTCCCCCACATCTTATCCTTCTGTGTGTCCAGAACAGCCTCTTTCTTCCATGCCAATCATACCCTGGTTGAAGCCTTGACGGGATTCCAGTGACACTGATCCAGAAGACCAGACTGTCAAACTCAGCTTTATTGGAATAGAGAAAATAGGCAACAGAAACTGTACTTGGTGCTGGCAGCTCTAGGCCCTCTGACCCCACCCCTCTATTCTTCAAGGTCTGGCAGATTGTGGCCCCCACTGGGTTTCCCACCTTGTCTGGCCCAGGGGAGGTTTTCCTGTTGCAAAGCTGCATGGGGCAGGAGCTTCCAACGTGCATTCTGCTACCAGCATCATGATTAGCAGCAAAATGCCCACAATGACAGCAACAGCAGCAGAGGACTAGACTTGACACTTGAGGAAAAGATGTAGAGAACTAATCAGGTCCACGGTGCCGTGTGTTAACAACAGCACCACGACGACACACATGATGCTGGTATGCCTGACTGTGCAATTCCAGGTGCTGGCAATACATCACAGGAAGCTCACAGCCCACGGATCCCAGGATGGGGCGTGACGTTCATGACTAAACACACATGTTCACATACTCTCAAATGAATGTACCAAAAGGTAACAGAGAGAAAAAACACTTGTTAAAAGGACAAAGAAAACTTGCTTCCCTGCCCTGAGTAGGCACCAGGCCAGACATGGCAGGGGCAAGTGTTGGTTGTGGCCTGACCTAGCCAGTAAGCTCAAGAGGCAGCTCTCGGCCACAAAGAGCCTCCCACTGACGGGCCAACAGTGAGATGAGCTTCTCTCGGCTCTCAGCACTAGGGACAAACACTTGCCACTGGACTTCATGGCCCTGGCCAGCCCTGGCAGAACCGCCTGGCACCTCTCCAAAATGGTCCAGGGTGACGTTGCCCATGAGATCGTGGCCCTGCACATCATCAAAGACAAGGGTGAGGGCCTGTGGGTAGGGCTGGTAGCCCATGAGCACACGGTCCAGGTCTCGGACACGGCGGCCATCATCTAGTCGGTACCTGTCCCTCTGTGGTGGCTCTTTGGCAAACTCAGGCAGTGGGTAGTGGATATAGTCCTCATCCAGGAGAAAGAGCTCAGAACTGGTGAGCAGGAGTGTTTTGGGGCGCAGTGGGCTCCTGCAGCGTGCAGTTAGAGGTGTGCCCACTAGGAAGGCCTGTACATACAGCAGGATGCTGAGGGATGGAGCGTTCTCCGGATCAGCTGTCTTCTGAGCCACAATATATGTCAGGTCCCCAACCTCCTCCTCACTTGGGTAGGTAAACTTGACACGACTTGAATGGATCAGCTCATAGTTCTCCATCTTCCCTGCAGAGAAGGAAAGATACCACCAGTGACATAGCCTGGAACAGGACTGTGGGGGGTGGCATGTGGCTGGGAGCACCAGCAGCCTTAGGCTACTCAAAGACCATTCATGAGAGGCAGACAAGGGCACTCAGCTCTTACACACTGCCAGCAGCCTAGAGCTGACTCTTGAGATGTGTCTCCCTGACAGCTAAGATGGCTTGGATGGAGACTTTGCCATGGAAAAGCTCCAGATAAAACCCTGGCCAGCGAAGTGGGGTAGAAGAAAAAGTAGAGACGAGAGGCAGGGAGGGCTCTGGGGCACAGAGAGGTGCTCTGTGTTCTGTGGCCTTCAGTATTCACCTACATGCTGGTGTGCAGCCTGAGCTGGACAGGGTACCTGTAGTCTTGTTCCCAAACTCTGAGTAGAAGTCCTTGTCCACAGGCTCAGGTGAGGGTGTGCGCTCCAGAGAGGAAAGCACAAGCATGAGGTGCTGGAGGAAGCAGTGTGTCAGGTAGCTGTCCCGTGTCAGGCATGTGACCACCTGTGCTGGGGAGGAGCCTGCAAGAGAAGGGGCTGGTTATGGCAATAGACCACCACTCCCCCAAAAGAGTCTCTACCCCAAAAAACCAGGGCCAGAAAGGCCCAAATGGGAAAGCATCACGAGACCTAGGGAGGTGGCCACTTCTTAGGCAGGAAGGGCTGGGACATTTTTCTGGCGGAGGATAGAGAGGCATTAGGGAATGAGCTTAGTTTTCTCTCGTCAGGAAGTATGAGTCAGAAACATCCTGCCTGAGCCCAGGACCCGCTCTGTCTCTGGGTTGGTACTTGCCTCAAACCCCCACCTCCTGCCCTGAAGCCTGCTGCGTGAGTCCTGCAGTCTCAGCAGTTCCTGAAGCTACTTCCTCCTGCCTGGCCAATTGGCCTGTAAGCGAGGCGATAAGTCTGCTTATGATAACGCCAGCCCACATACAATGTGGAAGCCCCGTGGTGACACTGGCCTTCACCCGAAATGAGACAAAGCCCAGTGGGTCACTCACCCGTCAGTCGGAAGTGCTGGTCAAAAAGGCCAACGTTGACTGACTGTAGGTCACTGAGTTTGAGCACAAAACACTGGGAGATGTGAAAGGGGCTGTTATTGTAGTCAGTGTTTTTCTGATGCCAGAAATCTGTGACAGAGAGAAAGGAACTGAGGGTGATGGTGGCTATGACTGGGTCCGGGATGTGCAGCATGCCCAGTAGGAATGGGTCACCAGGTGAGGAGCTCCCACCACTTCCCTGCACACAAGACTTTATGTGCAATCTGTCTGAAGTCTGGCTCAGTGGAGCCACCTGACCATTTGTTAAGGCTCCCACCGAGGCCTTAAGGAGCAAAGGCTACCCAGTCCCTGTTTGTCATGGCCAGTCACTGAGAACTTCCTGAGTCTTGGCACAGCATGTTCACAGCTAGCCTTCAGACCTCATGACGGCTCCCGGAGGGAAGTGCTGTTATCATTCCCTTCCTCAGAGAGGGATTCTCAGCCTACAACAGCCAAGGTGTCTGCCTGAGGCCACACAGTAGGCCCAAGTGCATGCCTGGACTCTTATCTGCCAGCAGGCCTGGTGCCTACCCTGCAGTGGCTCTGAGAAGTAGCGGCGGAGGCCATCATGCAGCACGAAATACACAGCCTTGGTGGAGAGCAGCACGCAAGCAGTCACCTCCAGCCCTGGTGTCTGGTAGAATACCACCGACGACCACAGCAGGTGCCTCAGCTCTTCATTTTCAACCTGGACAAAAAAAGGCTGAGTTCTGGGTCTGCAGAAGAACAGAGCAATATAGGAGCGTATGCCTTTCTTTCTCTTCGACCACGCTTAAGCACAGCACTAGAAGGATACCCCACCCCGCCTGTCAGCCCAATTATGTGCTGACCTATGTGCTCCAGGGACATGTCCATAGCCTTGATGGAGCAAGGCTGGAAACTTCTCTCTTTTCAGCTTGTACCTATAAATCCTATAAACACAGAGTAGAGAGAAGAATGGGAGACAGGCACGGAGCAGGTGTTTGCCTAGGCCACTATGTGAGTGGAGGTAGTGACAAACAACTGGGCAAGAGAGTGCCACTCAGAACCTCCAAGCCAGGTCCTCAAATCTGTGAGCAGCTGAAGCTGAGGACTACATAATATAGAGAAGTCTGGGATCTGAGGCTGACCCCAACATAAGCCCTGCTTCACTCTCAGGACTGACTGGTGCCACAGCAGTGCCCACATCTGTCCACACAAGTGCCAGCCAGTAAGACCAGTGCCTGGGTTGCTACCTCGGCAATGCTGCTGTGGAAGAGCTCAATAATGGCTTTCCCCTGTAGGCTGGCGATGTGCTTGAGTGACGGGCAGACAGGCAGGTGAGAGGGGATCTGGTTCTCCTCTGAAGTGGACTGGATCAGATGCTCGCTTGGGTACTGAGCCTCAGCTTGTGCCAGGGCCTCTACTGGAGCTGGAGCTGAGGTTTGTACTGGTGCTTCCTCTGGGACCAGAGCTGGAGCCAAGGCCTCTGCTGCGGCTGGAGGTGGAGCCGGGGCCTCTGCTAGGCCAGGAGCCGAGGCGGCTGCTGCTGGGATGGCAGCTGGGACTTCCATTGGGCCCAAGGCTGAAGCTGGAGCCTCTGCAGGGACCTCCTGGGGATGCTGATCATTGCTGTATCTCCCAACCCCCCAAGAAATATCACATTAACACAAACTCTATACAGTTACATCCCCAGTGTGTGAGGGGTGTGTGTGCACCACATACCACGCCCAGGTCACCTGGGGACTTCATCACCAGGTTCTGGTAGGACAAGACAATCAATAATCTCTGGGGGGACAGATGGGCAGACGAGGGCAGGTGGGTCAGGCCAGGTTAGCTGTGTGCATTTAACAGATGTTTTGGCCCATGGATTGGAAATTCATTTTGACAAGGAGACAGAAAGGTCACTCCAGGGTCCACAAGTGCATGCAAGGGTGAGAATCCAAAACTCCAAACTGCCCCTCAGTTTGCCTTTGGGGGACCCGGAGGACGACTAGGTTCTTAGCCCATTCTGCCACCACTTCACCCAGCACGTTGACTATCATTCTGTTCCAGACATAAGACTAAATAATGCTTAGAACCTTAAAGCTCATAGAGGTTGGTGGGAAGGAGATATCCCGATACTAGCCTCTGCGACCAACTCTGCTGAGGGGAGGTCCTCAGATGTCATCTTCTCAATCAGACCCATTCTGGCTGCTGAGCCCTTTGTAAAAGTTCTCACATTTGACTAAAGACCCCATAAGCTTCAGGGCCACCCTTACGCTGTCCTGTGACAGAGAGCTGTTTGCTGAGGGGCTGGTCTTCTGTGGGCAGGTACCAGACAGGCTTGTGGGAGACATGGAAGTGAAGACAAGGTACCCACAACAACACAGGGGAAGAGATGAATCGGCCACTATGAGCCACTTCCCACAAGGTGTCTTAAGCTGGCAAGACAGGCACCGGGTTCAGCCTGGAAGAGGCGGAGAGCCCTGGGGAGCATCATCTGGGGGCTGCACTGGAGGGAGGCACAGACCTCATGAGATGCTGAGGAGAGGGAAGATTGAGGACTGGGTCTCTGCTGTCTTACCAGAATGGAAGAGAACATAAGCTAGACTGTGACTTAGGGGACAAATGGCTGGGTAGGGAAAGGAAAGCCCTCAACAGGAGCCAGGGGAACCTACAGGGGCATAAGGCCTCTCTCACACCCCAGCTAGGGGCAAGCTAAAGAGTCTGCACAGAGCCCCCCTCTCCACTCATCCCTAGGTAGCCCTGAGAGACACCCAGGAAAGGCCAAGCTCCATCGGATTGGAGCAGGGCAAGAGGAGAGTAAGGGAGACAGAAGTACTGGGCTGCCAACTCCCAGTCTCTTAATACCTCAGCTTCCCCCGAGGAAAGGGGCCTTGGAAGAGATAGCCCACCCAGCTCAGACACTGACTTTGCCACTTTTAGCCAAAAAGTTCTTCTGGGATGGACTTTCAAAGGCACATGCTACTTAGTCCTTCCCAACAGGGTAAGCTGGAGAGCTGGTCGCAGGGATGGGAGCTGAAGTGATGCTTGTTCCACAGAGCCAGCTATGCAATGTGATTCCTGAAGGCAGGGGAGACAGGTGATGCCTAGAGGTGTTGCTTGGCTTCACGGAAGCAGAGTGGACAGGGCCAAGGCCCAGAGGGGTCTTCCACCGGAAAGGCAAGGTGAGGGGCAACTCCCACAATCTGCTCTGCATGGGTGGTAGAAGCCTGAGCCAATGCAGGTGTTCTCTGAAAGGACAGATTTTCTGAACCTTTTGTAAAGCTTTTGGAGCTAAGAGCAAGCAGTGCCAAGGCTGAGGGAGCTGAGGGTAATGCCACAGGCGGGCGGGTACAGGTGAGAAGATAAGGGGCAGGAGGATGGCCCATTCACAAAATACAGATGCCCAGAGGTCCAACTATGCCAGCCTGTTGGGACCCAAGAGCCTGTGTTCAGTCTTACCTGGCCCTGCCGTCAGCTGGCTGACCGTCCGTGGGAGGGCTCTGGGACTTGCTCCTAGCCGTGGGGGTCTTGGCGATGACTACAGTCTTCAGGTCTTGCAGCGAGGCTCGCAGCTGGTTGTAGATGCGTAGGAAGTGGAACTTCTCATGGGGCAGCACAAAGATGGCAGTGACAAAGCGGTAGCCAATGAGCAGCTCAAGCACATGGCCGTCAGCGAAGGCACCCCGTGGCTGTGTGCAGCTCCGTGTAGGGTCCAGCAGGACGGTGGAGAGAGGCACGCGGCTGAGCTTGAAGCTGTTGCGGTTGCGGCAGTTGTGGGTGCCTCGGTTGGGCATGGGGTTGAAGTCGGCCTTGATGACATTGAGGTGCTGGGGTGTGAGCAGCAGCCAGTAGGGGATGGCAGCAGACTTGACAGCCTCGGAGGGTGCACAGCAGGATCGCCGCACAGCTGAGCAGAGTGTGCAGCTGGCCCACTCAATGTTGCCCGAGTAGTCCCCAGCAGCCGTCTGCACCATGCGCTTGTCACTGTAGACTAGGTAGACAGGAAAGCAGCCCTGACTGCACTCCTGGCAGCCACCAGCCACCTTGTAGAAGGTGAGCAGCTGGCGCAGAAACTCCTGGAGGCTGGTGTGGCTGCCATAGAGGATGGGGCTACACAGCATGGCCATGTGCTGTGGGGCGAAACAGGAGCGCAGGTCGGCATGGAATTCGTGCAGGTTGGTGGCGTCTGAGATGATGAAGAGAGTGTTCTCACTGTGCCGCACCTTGAGCACCAGGCACAGCTCTGGCATGAGGAAGCCAAACTCGGTGAGGTCGCCATGTGGGAAGCAGAACACAAAGCGCAGGGCTGAGAGGATGTGCTGGCTACTGCCTCGTGACTCCTGGTGTGGGATCTCAAAGACGGCGATGCCGAAGTCTGTGAGTACCAGGCAGGCGGCAAACTGGCGGATGCTGCCCTGCACATGGATCAGGAAGCACCACAGCACCTTGAGGATGCGGATGTGCTCCAGCAGGAAGTCCTCGTCGGCGCCCAGGGCCCACTCCAGAGCCAAGCGCTCTTCCTCAGCCTCTTCATCTTCTTCCTCCTCCGCCTCCCCACCTCGGCCACTCTCCTCTTCCTCCACATCCGGAGGCCCCATTTCAAAGTAGCGGTTCTCAGCAGCAGCATCCTCATCCTCATCCTCGTCCTCACCTTGGCCCTCGTCCCGCTGGTTGGCAGCCTCGATCCAGGCAGGGAGCTGCCGCTCAATGGCCTGGCGGATCAGAGTGCTCAGGCGCTGGATGAAGTCCTGGTTGGTGGCTGTGTAGCCAATGCAGGTGAAAGGCAGGAAGATGATCTGGCCAGACCCAGGTACCACCTGAACCTCTGGCTCTGTGTGTTCTGGGCTGTGCAGAAAGAGGCTGGGTCAGTGACACCTTGATGCCTGCTTCTGTGCCCGCTGCTACACCCCGACCCTGAGAACCAACTTCCAGGTCTCCTGAGCCTTCTACACAGCTGATTCTGCCCCCAGAACAAGGGCCTGGAAGGGAGCCAAAGTGCTAACAACAGCCAAGCTGGGGTGGCCAGTCTGGTCAGAATGCAGCATTCCAGGGGCTCAGACCACAGCCATTCAGTGCAATCCTGCCCAGACCACACTGGCTACCACAACAAAAAATGTCCCAAAGACTTCTCAGCCGTTCAGATGCTGCTGTAAGTCCTGTAGGCAGTAAGCACTGTGAAGTGTGAACCCACTCGTTACTGTTACGACAGTTCCCTTCGGGGTGGGTACCTAGTAGCCTCCAGAGGCAGGAAAGTGGGTGTTGGAGGTCTTAGGAACTTCATGTTTAAGTCTGAGCTCCTCCTGACTACTAACACTCTCCATGAACAAGAATGACGATCTGCTGTAAAGGGTAATACCTCCTAACTTATGGGCTACCCCATCTATATTATCTTCTTATTTCAATAGCCTATAACTATCAGTCAGGCCTGGTGATATAGGCCTCTAATCCTAGCACTCTGGGAGGCCGAGGCAGGAAGATAGATTGTAAGTTCAAGATCTCCCTGGGCAACTTAGGGAGATCACATCTCAAAATCAAAAATAAATAAAAATGGGCTGGGATGTACCTCAGTATAAAGGCCCTGGGCTCATCCCTAGGACCACCAAAAAAAAAAAAAAAAAATGAAGAAAAGATTGTAACTACTACACTTGGCATGGTGGTACACACCTGTAAATCCAGTACTCTGGGAAGCCGAGGAAGGAGGATTGCAAGTTTGGACCCAGGCTAGGCAACTTACTGACACACTGTCTGGAAACTAAAAATCAAAAAGGGCTGGAGATGTGGTTCAGCATGAAGGCCCTGGGTTCAGTCCCCAGCACCACAGTAGAGAGGCAGGATGGAAACCTAACTATCATTCTTATCTCACAATGTATACACACTGTTGACCCAGCTGGCCTTGATCTGCTAACTGCCAGTGTAGAAAAAGGTAAGTAAGGAAAAGGCTAGGGAGACCAGACTGGTGTCACCTGACCTCTATCTATCTATCTATCTATCCATCCATCCATCTGAGACAAGGTCTCGCTCTGTAGCCCAGGCTGGTCCTGAACTCACTATGGAGCCCAGGCTGGCCCTGGACTCATGGCAATTCTTCTGCCTCAGCCTCCTGAGTGCTCGGATTACAGGTGTGCACTACCACACACAGCTTATGTGGTGCAGTTGAACTCAGGTACTTAGCGCTTGCTGGCAAGCACTTTAACTGCTGAGCTATTCCTCTGGCCCCTTATTTATTTATTTTTGAGACAGGGTCTTACTCTATAGTCCAGGCTAGTTCTGAACTCAACATGTAGCCCAAGCTGGCTTCGAACCCACAGCTATCTTTCTGCCTCAGTCCTCCAAATGCTGGGATTATAGGCGTGCATTGCCACACCCAGTTTATGTGGTGCTAGGGAATCAAATTCAGGTACTTAGCACTTGCTAAGCAAGCACTTTAACCTCTGAGTTATTTCTCCAGTTCTCTCCTGTGATTATTTAAAGAAGAATACTGGTAGTACTTTTGTCCAGCTGGCTACCCCTTACCTGCAGCTGAGAAAGCCAGGCCCAAAATGCTTTTCTAGTCTCCTCCTTACCTTGCACCACCAACTGCTCCCAGCACATCCCTTAAATCATCAGACGCAGCCTGATAGAGAAGGAATCATAGTCAGCCCTTAACTGCTGCAGCCATTCCTAAGCACTCACTGGGTGCCAGATCCTGAGCTGGCATTGTGCTATCTGTGGAGACACCTCATCATTCCCCAACTCCACTGAGAGGTGCACTCTGGGGCCCAGAGGACATGCTCAACCACTTATCCTGCCAGTTCACGGCAGACCCCACACCCATTTGTGTGACACCAGGCACCTTCCCTATGCAAGGCCAGAGACTGTCACTACTTTTAGGGGTTCTGACTCTTGGGGGCTCTTTGTACCACCCAAAGTTCCAGGTGTACAGTCTACCAATTCAGTCTGCCCCAAATGGCCACTAATACATGTAATGAGATGCGACGTGAGCTATTCTGGCAAGGGCCCCAACGCTGTCTGCCATGGGTGAGACCCGGGGCTCAAGAATCTCTTACTGTGTAACCATGGAAATAGACTGCAGGGCACAGAAAATGACTCTGCAAACCACCTCAGCATCATATAGACGAACACAGAGATGGGGCTAGAGGGACAGCCATGCAGCACACACAGCACATGAGCCACACTGGCCTTCCTCCTCTTTTCTCAGGACACACATGGGATCCAGAGTCTAAGAAGCAGCTACAGCAGAGGTGCCAGACTCACACTGTCCTAGAAGACCGAGGTGACGTGTGGGAGAGGGTAGTGTGGCCCAGGGTGTCAGGAGAGAAGCTCTGCTTTAGAATTGTCTTTCTTGGGCAGCCTGCTCAGGTTGGCTCAAGGCTCACCTACCATCTCTCACCTTTCAGGGCCCAATGAGAGAGCACTGCTTGTCCCCAAATAGAGAGAGAGAGACAGAAAGAGAGAAAGAGAGGGAGGCAGGTAAGCAGGCAGATACAGAGAGAAGGGAGAGGCTGAACATAGACCTATAACCATTTCATATGTCAAGAAGACTCAACTAGTGACACACCAAACAGAAAGACAGCAGGTCAAGTAGAGTACACCAAGCCCTAGCAGCACGTGCTGCAGCCCAGCTAGGCCACTTTTGACTGAGGGCCACCTCAGGTAGCAAGACTGGCCTGCAGAAGAAAAGCACCCGAAAGTAGATAGGAAGTGTTACCTGTCCCATGGGGATGGACTCCAGGGAACTGGAGCAGGTCTGGGCAAGGGGCCGATCCTCGGGAGTCAGACTGTCGGTGGATGACAGGCTGCTGGCCAGGGCCTCCTCCTGCACGAACATGATCCCTGCAGAGGAATGGGTGGGCAGGCAGGCAGGAGAGCAGTGTTCAACAAAAGGACGTGTCTCAGACAGCCTGCATGTCTGGGGACTAGCCAGACCCCCAAACTATCATATGAGTTACAGAAGAAAAGGGCAAAGCTGAAATCCTCAAATCAAGATCAAACCAGACTGCTTCTCTAATTTCAGGGCAAGGGTTTCTGAGCCCACATGCAAAGGGAGAAACTGCAAAGTGTAACTGCATAAAAAATTAAACTTCTGTAGATAAATTTTAAAGACTAAGATGAAATAAAATCAATACAAAGACAAAATGATGACTGCAATATTTAACAAAGATTTATATATTTAATCTATTCACAGCTTTTATGGATTACAAAGAAGGAGTATAGGATGCTGGAAACCTCATTAAGAGTTGCAAAGCACCAGAAGATAAATTCCACAGAATGGCCAGTGGACATATCATGAAAAAAAGGCTGACCCTCACACTCAAAGAAAGGCATGCTGAAACAGGAGACTAGTTTGTCTCTTACTCAGGCAAAGGCCACACTGTAAAGCTTGGCCCCAGACTAACGGGGTAGAGGTGGGCACTGGGGTGCAAGCTGGTCAGCCCATTGGGAGTCTGGTCCTATATTCATCACGAATCTTAAACATGTGTCTACTCCTGAAGCACTGTGCCAGGAAATGGCTAGATGTGACCCCACCCCCTGCTCTGACATCTCTGGAGAGCTCACAAATGCAGAGAGCAGAAGACCACTCACCAGGAGGCCAGACCTTGCAGGCTTCGGTTTCCTCCAGGACTGCTGAGTACAACCTGAGCCTGCACTGACAGGCCTGCTTCCTGTAGGCTACCCCACTTACTGTTCCAGGGCCACCTTCTATGGACACTGTGACTCGTGTACCCCTAAATGCAAGGAGTTCTGAAACCTGACAGGCTATCTTATGAGTATGGCCTGTCTGGACCTGATACTTCATTCCAGACAACTTGCAGACTGATTGAAGGAAACTTTCTTTTAACACGTTCCAGCCACCTGGTATAGAGGAGTCCAGGCCTGGCCCTACAACCCAGCTTTGCCACTGGTCACCACAGTCAAATGAAATGATGCAGAGCCCTCAGAGCCACAAGGCAAGAGACCCTTACTGAGCTCACTGCCAGCCAGGACAGGACAGCTCACACAGGCCAGGTCCTCTGTCCAAGGGCTTGGTAAGCAGGAGGCGGCAGCCCAAGCCAAGACACCTTCATGAAGAGAAGTGACAGGGGTTCTGTGAGGCAGGAAGGATGGCAAGCACACAGCCATGCATGAAGCACCGCAGGGCTTCTCCTGGGCTCTGCCCATGCTGCCTTTTCCTGGGACTCCACCCTCTCCTGTGGCTGCATTCAAATGTTACCCATCCTTCAGGAATCACCTCAATACCACTTGCACTCAAACCCCTGCTCCAGACCTACAAATACCCACTGTTCTACTGGTTCTGTTCTGCCCCATTCTTCCAAAGGGCACAGTTCACCTCCCCACGTGGCTTCATGTCCCCTCAGGGGCAATGTCCTGAGCCACCTACTAAGGACGCGGGCACAGGGAGTCCTAGCGGACCACTTCAGTTGAGCCAAGAGCCGTGCTACACGCTCCCCAGCGTTAGCTCATGCGCGCCTCTCATTATTTACCACATTTCATCAAATCTAAGGTGCGTGGAGGAGCTGCCATCTTGGTCTTAGCTGGAGGTGTCCACGGGAGGCTTTGCCACGACTCCATCACGAATGCCAGCTGGCTGACAGCAACTAGGGGACTCCACTGACTGAAAGACGCATCTTAATTTCAGAGAAGTCACAGGTGGAAACATGCGCATCTTAGCACTGATGAGATAACGTGCATCCACTTTATGGTTGAGAACACGGCTTCAGCAAAGCTACAAGTTGCGTGAGATCACCCAGCCAGGAAGTCAGACCCTGGACTCAGAACTGCTCCTATCACCTCTCTACTAGCCTTCTTCCAGCCCTCGAGCTGCCTGGAGAACCGCACTGCATTCATTCTGCACACTGGTCCTTCTCAGTCACAATCCTCCACACACTGTGAAGCTGGCTAAAGGCTCCTGCGATGACCAGAGGCCTGGTGTTTTCTGGAAAGCACACCCTTCAGGCAGATCCCTGAGCATACAGTTTATTCACAAGTATAATCCCTTCCACAGATCAGGCTGGGAACAACAGGCATCGCTCTAAGCAAACTGCCGTCACACCGGAGAAATTCCTGCCCATCCAGACCAGCTCCAGTAACAACGCTGAACACAAACATATGTGGATGTTTCCACATTAATGAGAAAAAAAAATATTTTCTTGCCACTGCCCCCCACCCAAACCCTATTTGGACATGAGGAAATGTAGACAGGGACAGTCTGTCTACTTCCTTTCAGGACTGTGGCTTGTACAAACAAGTGGTTAGAAAGGGCCACTTAGCAATGGGATCGGGACATCAGGAGAGTCCCCAGGAAAGAGTTTGACCTTTGTCATTTCTCACCCAAAGGAAAGAGATGTGCACACAAAGACATCCACTGCAATTTTATTTATAAGAGGTGCAAATCTGGGACAGTGTCTCAATGTTCAGTGACTGGAAAGGGGGAATAGACTACAGAGCTACTCTGGAGTGGGCCAGGGTGAGCAGGCAGGAAGGAAGGGGGATGAGCCAGGCCCAGGCTGCTGTTGAGGCCTCACCACCCCAGGGCGGGCGAGAGCCTCCTACAGCAGCAGCCTGGGAGAGCCGCCCGTTCCCTCTGCCTGCCCAAAGTCTGCTCTTTACCAGCTTGTTTTTCACTTGCTTGTGCACGTACTTACTCATTCACTGACTCAACAAATGCTGACTGGGAATGGGCTACAACCTTGGCTTTGGGACCAGATGTGCCTTCCTGCCCCCAGAAGCCTGTGGTTACATGCTTCCTCTGCAGGGCTGCCCAGAGGGGCTGGGCCTCAGTGCAGGTGGCAGAGTCAGGGAAGCGTCTTCACAGGGATTCAAACCCTCTACCTCTTTTAGTACAAAAAAAAAAAAAAAGTCTCCAAAAATTCTGTGAAGAGTTTAATAAAAGTGAAGGGGCAAAAGATCTGGCACCTTGCCCTACATTCTATCCTCATAAATTCTCTTCTGTGTATTACAGTCATGACCTCTATGCGCTGCTCAGCTGGACTTTGCCTTAACAAACAAGCGTATTTCCCTTGTTACTGCTCTCTCCCTGATGAGACTGCCGACGAGGGTCCTGAGCCACAGCTGCCTCTCCCTCCCCTCCTCGGAGTGTGTGTCAGAGCCTGCATGGTGCCAGCAGGGGTCTCCACTTCTCCATCCCAGTCATCTTATCCCTCTCTAAGAGAAGAGTTCCTCCAGTGGGGACACCAGGTCAAAGGGTTGGAATGTGTTTCTGGCTCTTGAAACATAGGATCAAACTGGTTTCCCAAGACCTCACACCAAGTTCTGCGTCTCCAGGAGCCCGGGCGGGTGGCGTTCTTTCCTGTGTGTCCCGAGCCTCAGCTCCACTCAGGACGGCACACCTGCCCCTCTTCCGCCAGGGTCAGGCTTTGCAGACATGCTCATGGGACCTGCTTCACTCACTCATCTCCGAGGATGCCTGGGTTCAGAGGTGAAAGCCCTTTGAAAATGCTAAGACAGTGGGCAGGTGAAAGGGACGGGTCTTCCATGGGTACATAGCAGTGCCCATCTTGGTCCCACAGGTGCAGTTTTGGGGCTGGGCAACATCATGAGAGCCACAGAAATGAGGCAATGATAAAACAAAGCTTTTTACATAGGGGTCAGGGCTCCAGGCTCAATGAAGTAACTAGCCTGGCTTTCCATGAACAAGCAGTTAACTGGCCCACACTGCCTGTGAGGATTGGCCTTTATGAGGCAACAGCCCCAAAGCAGTCTCAGGGCCAGTTAGATACCCCATGCTATCCTAGAGTAACTGGATGTGGGTGTCCTCACTAAGCTAACAACACAGATGAAATCAGGCTGGGCACCCGTTGCAACATGCTACCCAAGGAGCCAGCCTGCAGAAGGCACCACCCTCCCTGTGCCTGACCTTGTAGGAAAAGCAGGTGCCAGCATCTCACCCAAAATCCCAGCCTAGCCAGGGGGCCCAGGCAGGACTGCACAACTCCATTAGAAGCAAGATCCTTACGCAATTACCTTGGTTAGAGAGGATGGGCTGGGGCAGGGAAGCAGAAGCGGGAGCCGTGGAGGGCGGGGAGCCACTGAGCCGGACGCAGGGGGCAGCTGAGACTCGGGAATCCTCACCAACCTGAGGAAGAGTGCTTAAGTCAGCCAGGGAGAGGACAGCAAGTACAGAGAGAACAGAACTGACTGGTGAAGATGGCCCTGCTATGCCCCTCGAGTGGCAAGTACTATCACAATCCCATCTATCACGTTGGCCCTTGGAGGGTGTGAACTGACCAAGGTTACTCAGCCAGGGAGCATTCAACAAGGATCCGGTGGGCCTGAGTAATCTCAAGGCTCAGTTCCTCTACAAACTCTCCATCGTTGGCTGGCTCCTCCTGCTACCCTATCATCTCCCACGTGAAGGCCCACCTTCTTCTCTGTGTTGCTCAGCTTTGACTTGACATCCTTGGCTTTCTGGATTGCTTTCAACACTTCCACGGTGTCCAATTCTTTCTCTGTGGTTGCTGTGTTATCCAGACAGACCTACGCAGAATCCAGAAAATGGCTTTCAGTGTGGAGACGAGCAGGCTGACAGAAGGGTGGCAGGATCCTGCTAAGGAGCAAGAGCACCTGCCACGGGCCAAGCTCTCGGAAGATACAAAGACAGGTTCAGCACCCACAGAACTGATACAGTGGGCTACGGAGGGGACCACACAGATCCCACACTGCCTTGTCCATCTCTGGGGTCCCTCTCCAAGGGGAGGCAGCAGCCTTCTGGGTAGCTGGGAGAAGGTGAAGGAGGACACTTGCACTAAGCTCCACATACAGGCAGAATTCAGTTTCTCAAAGAACAAAAGGATGGCCTTGTGGGCAGGGGACTGAGGAGGACGGAGGCATGGAGTGCCAATGGCAAAGACAGGAATCCACGTCCAGGAACGCCAGTGGGAGCTGTGGGCTGACAGGCAAGCAGAGAGCAGGCAGTTTGGTTCAAGGAGGGAAGGTCCCTACAGCTGGGCTAGGAGATGAGAGCACATGGCCAGGGAGCCTTCCCAAGTCTGGAGCCTGGAAGGGAAGGAGGATGGCATCTTGTGAAGGCTGTTTTAATGTCAATGTAGAGACAGAGGGCCTTGGGGCAGAAAAGGGACAGAGGTGGGATGCAAACTAGCCAGCCAGGAATCTCCTAATAAGGCCTGGGATTTGCAGAGAACAAAGGCTCAGAGGACTGGTGAGGCAGAGGCTAAGTCAGACCTGGTGAAGAGCCTGTTTAGTTGACACATGGCAGGTCGTCTTGCCATAGCCAGCAGGCAGCAAACACTGGGCTAGGCTACACTGGCAAAAGAGGGCAAACCCTTTGGGCTTATAGTCAGGCAGAATGACCAGAAATTAGCCAGCAACCATGACCATTTTGAGTATCTTATTTCTGCCCCTTGCCTAGAATAATGTTATTTTTATTAATTTGTTTATATATTTATTTTTTGATACAGGGTCTCGCTCTGTAACCCAAACTGGTCTTTAACGCACTATGGAGCCCAGGCTAGCCTTGGACTCATGGCAATCCTCCTGTCCCAGCCTTTCAAGTGCTGGCATTACAGGTGTGCACCACCCCGTCCAGTTTATGTAGTGCTGGGGAATCGAACCCAGGACCTCACACCTGCAAGGCTAGAGCTTTAACTGCTATGCCATTCCTCCAGCCCCTAATGTTATTTTTAAAATTTAATAACATTACTAGTTAACAATGTTAAGCCAAGTTGATTATGCAGGCCTAAAATCTCAGCATTCTGGGGAGGTCAAGACAGGAAGCTAGCTGGGCTGAGCCCAGGCAATTTAGAGACTTAGCAAGGCTACCTCAAAATAAAAAATAAATGAGTAAAAAGGCCTGGTTATACAGCTTAGTCTGAAGGTCTTACGCTCAATTCCTAATTCTACCAGGAAAAAAAAAAAAAAGACAATCTCTCTATACTCTGAGTCTATGCCTGTGTGTTCCTACACAGACATCTTGGCCTGAAAAGCTGGCAGAAGGGTCATGAAGCCTGCTGAAAAACACACGTCTACTCATAGCCTGTCACAGGGGAGGAGGAGAGGGTACAGGGAGCCTTTTCCTAGATAGCAATGGGCTTCCAGATCCAAAACGCCCTCAGATGGCCATGTGAAGCAGGAGAGGGCATGGTGTCTATCATCCTACATTGCCCATGCAGATCAAGACACTACCTGCCTGTTTCCCTGCGTTTTGTTGCTGTAGCTGGAGCTTACCTCAGAGGCCCGCTCTCCAAACTGTGCCAGCACCTTGGTCCGGTAGTCAGGGATAATGCTCAGAGGATTGTTCAGCAGAGCCAAGTGCTCCAGGCATGGGAGGCTCCCTATGCTCCGGACCTCCTCCATCTGCAAGGCACAAGGATGCCATTCCCTTTGGCCCCTTCTCTTACCACTTCAGAGACAAGGCAACATGCTGGATGACTTCTTTCAAATAAAAGGAAGCTTAATGATCTTTGTACAGTGATAAAACCAAGGCCCAGCAAGCCCAGATCCCTGAGGTCTCTAGGGGACAGGGCTCACCTGTTCAATCCTGTTGTTGCTGAGGTCTAGGTTGACCAGGGAATAGAGTTTCTGCAGGCCACTCAGACTTTCCAGGAGGTTACCTGCCAGGTTCAGGGTCTTGATATTGCCCAGTTTGGTGTGAACGCCTTCCAAGGAGGACAGTTTGTTGTAGGATAGGTCAAGGTGCACGAGGTTATACAGGTGCTACAAAGGTATTGAAAACAAGGTGTGTGTGTGTGTGTGTGTGTGTG